>JBBPCY010116055.1:0-18240 GCA_037974405.1 Brachyalestes nurse | reverse complement strand
AATGCCAGATTAAAAAGATGCGTCTTGAGTCTACTTTTAAACTGGGTAACTGTGTCTGAGCCCCGAACACTGTCTGGCAGGCTATTCCAAAGCTTTGGAGCTAAATATGAAAATGCCCTTCCCCCTTTGTAGTTTTTGAAATTCTGGGAACTACAACTGGGAAGTACAGTGTAAAGTGTCCATTCGTCATATGTGAAGAAACAACAGCACACAGTGAACAGCATGAAATTGTTCTCTGCGTTTAACAGCGGGAACCCAGGAAAACAGTCCTGGGACTGAACCTATGACCTTCTGATCATAGAGGCAAACTCCCTAACCACCAGACCACCAGCTAATCTTCATATTTCAGTATATTATAAACTGGATGAATAGAAATTACTGTAGAAAATACAGCTAAACTGATGCCGGTTTACCTTTTGTATGTCATCGACTTTTATTATATAGGTCTTGTGGCTCCACTTCAAAACTAAATTAAACTTTAGACACTCATAGTGTCCTAGCCAAGATAAATTAAGACAATCCTTTATTAGTCCCACAGGTGTGAAATTTGCATTGTTATAGCAGCAAAGTGGACAGAACAAGAGAAGAAAGTAGAAGCAGCATTACCAATAGAATAAAAACTATAGAACACAGCACTAGAATATAAAATGTACACTATACAAATATAAAAATATGAATATAGAAGTTTGTATACATATACACATTTAACATCTACCAACCTGAAAGACCTGGACGATGACGTCATGGAGTGGTACCCGCGCGCCCTCTTCTGTAGGTAGGTGAATCATTTTGAACTGAGTCTTTCTGGTTGTCCGTTTCGGTGAATCACCACTCTGATTCTTTGATTCCTTTTTTCTTTAGCGCGACGGTGAAGACGTTGACTAATGACGACGTTTAGCTAATGAGTTGGATTAATTAATTGATTAGGCTAATCCAGTTAACCACTGTTGCCTATTTATCATCTCCCTATTATTCATAATCCATCTTATCAATAGTAACCTGATCCTTCCCAACTCGCGCAATAATCTGCTTTATCAAATGATCAGATCTCCTTCCATTAAAGTGAGGTATAAATATGTACTGACACAGGACAAATTCCCTTTTATCAACATAAAAATAAAAGAAAAAAGCATAAATTAATTGAGTGTGTTGACCTCCATAGATCAGCTAATGGTTATAAAATGAGCTAAAAGACTTAAAAAGTGACTGTTAGGAAGTTAATAACAACTTGTTTTTTAGTGAACCTGCATAAAGTAGTATGTGTGTGTATTTTAGCCTATGCTATTGTAGTTAAGAGACACAAAAAATTCTCCAAAGATCAGACTTAGCAAAGATACACTGTGTGGACAAAACCTATTGCATCAACAGAGACTTTGGTCCCCCTTTGCAGCTATAACAGCTTCCACTCTTCTTGGAAGGCATTCCACAAGATTTTGGAGTTTCTGTGGAAATGTATGTCCATTCATTGTGTAGAGCATCTATGAGCTCAGGCACTGATGTTGGACAAGGATGGGGGCTCAAGTTCTGCCCCACTGAACTCATCCAGCCATGTCTTTATGGACCCTCCTTAAAGGTTCTTCCACGAAGTTGGAAGCATGGTGTTTTCCAAAATGTCTTGGTATGGTGAAGCATTAAGATTGTCCTTCGCTGGAAGTGTGAAGCCTAGTCCAAACCCTGAATTAAGAGGTGTTTCCCTATACTTTTGCCCATATAGTCTAGTGTATTTTGAAGTCACTAAACCTTCATACCAACAATCTTTTCAGAAGGTAGTCTCGTCTTTCATCAAATATGTACTCCACTGTGTACCTGATGTGTGTATATATGTATATATGTTTGTATACATAGTGTATGTATATATATATATATATATATATATATACACTATGTATACAAACATATACACGTTTTGCATTATTTGCATAGTATCTTAACTCACCGTATCTTAACTTACCACCTGGAGTCTTCAAAGATGATTCGAATTGTTCGGACAGGTGAGTCGGTTTGTTTGATTCAGTGATTAGAAAGAGTCGGATCGAGAGATCAGTTCACTCTCGAGTCTGGTATCGCTCCTGTTCAGCAACAGGTAGGCGTTTGCATACCTTTGCGCCCAGGATCACCCTTAGGGAGAGGCGGAAGTGGAGACAGGTTCTCAGCCCGTTTTGATACTTGAAACTACTCGGTTCTTCTCGGATCTTCCAGTGTGTGACCAGCCTGGAGATGTGCAGGAGCACGCTGGAGTGAAACCAGCTCTCCGTGGACCTTATTCACGCCTGTGGGCTGCTGGAGAGCATTCCTCCTCCTGACCACCATGTACTTCAAGGAGCGTGAGGTGAGAGAATGTCTTGTCCTTTAAGGTTGCAGCCTGTAGCTCATGTTTCTGTGACCTGTGATGGGTGGTCGACTGTAGATGACTTGGGGGGACGTTTGGCTCACGTGCTGTAGGTAACTAGTTTCAGGAGGCACGAGACACCACTGCCCACCTGTAGTTTGGTGGTTTCACTGTAAAACAATGTTGTCTTAAGGATGTGGTGTCAAAGGATCTAATACTTTCACTTCTCTCTCAGCTGGGAAAACTGAGTGAAGAGAGATCATGTTGAATGTTGAGTGTTAGCTCTATGAAGTGTCCTTAGGTGAGACGTGACGTGGTGTTGCCTGAGGCAGTCTGCTAGTGTGATACTGAACTTGTTAGCAAACAGGCTTGTTTCCATTTTACCTGGCTGTTTTTTTACCTGGTTCCACTATTGCAGAATGGTAATGACCTCTTCTTCCACTGGGTGTTAAACTTTGGACTACTGCCATTATTCAATTGTTTCTATCACCATAAACGTGTTTGTGCATATGGATATGCTTCAGTAACAACAACAATAATAATAGGAACAAACAACAAAACAACAATAATATTTATACTGATAGTCTTATTATTACTACTATTGTTACGACTACTAATGATGATAACATTAATGACAACAATAATAATAATAATAATAATAATAATAATAATAATAATAATAATAATAATAATAATAGTAGTAGTAGTAGTAATAATAATAACAATAAAAATACACAATGCCATAAAATGCACTTTTGCATTTTTTAAAATGCAATTTTAAGGTTTCCCAATCAATTTTACCATATGAACAGGTTTTAATTAATTTTAATTGCAAATGTGTAGTTGGATTAGATTATTTTAGTAAACATATCTGAGGTCATTTTAAATGTTTGATTGAAAAAACTGTGATGTCTCTATCCATGTTGTCCCACAGATCACTAATGAACGTGCTGGTGTGAGTGGCTGAGTGGTGTTGACTGCTTGTTAACTTCAGTCCTCAAAAAATGCGACTGCATTCTGTGCTGTAATTAATCTGTCTGTAATGCACATTGTCACATGTTTCCGTTGTGAAATCACAATGCCACAGACGGTTGTTACACCTCGTAAAGCATGTGGTTTGTGATTCCTGACCTCGTTTTAGTTCGGCTATGGAGATTGTAGTAGAGCTCGTAATGACAATGAAAGACTGCAGGCATTTGCACGGTCTCCGGAAAGTCAATGAACTGATCTTTCCTTGGGTCATTCGGCAGTGTGCGTTTTATGTATTTTTGTGTATTTTGACCTGGTGTACATACGAGCATACATTAGTTTCTGTCACCACAGAAAAAAAAAGAAAATAGGTGTTTTGCCTGGAGATGTTTTTCATCTTGATAACTGCGTTGGTATTGTTTTAAACATCTGGTTAAACTGGTTACTTTATTGCAGTAGGAGTTTCTGTGTTATGGCTTCATAAGAAAGTGAAAACGATCATGCTTATTGTCATTTTTCCTCACTTTTGCTGCTTTGTCTTTTCCCCTCTCTCTCTCTTTCTCTCTTTCATGCACATACCTAAACAGAATGCCTCAAAGAAGCCCCCGTCACAGGGTCATGTCTGGGCCTGTATTTACGTCACATTTATTGCATCAACAGAAGCTCAAATATTCTTTCCCATCTTATTACCTGTAAATGTTACAGTTATCAGGCAAAATTTAGCCTTCACTGATTTAAACTAATGCATATTATTTCAGCTCTTACCCTAGAATGTTTTCATACTGTCATTAAAGTGTTAAAGAACTTAAGGAGAGCCACACCTATGTGTTCAGACAACCCACACAAAAACGGTCGGCAGTATCACTTTGCAGTCCCATAACAGCAAGTCCCTCTCGGTTAGTAACGCTAAGCATTTTCCTATCTCTGAAGGTGAGAGTAATTTACACCCTTATCACATGTTTGCATGTAACGCTTTCTGTTTGCATGAAGTCCTCTTATTTGACTCTTATCTGGTTTAAAGAAGAACAGACTATGTTTTCCATTGGCTTTGAGAAAATGAAGAATACTTTGTGTAATGATTTCGTTTCCCCCACGGAGTCACATTATCATTGCCTGTTATTAGCTAGTCATTTGCATTGGAATTGCACTGAAGCAGTTTTATAGTCATCGGTCGGAGAGGGATGTAATGATGTTCACCATAAAACAGTAAAGGCACAGCTATTAAAAGTACATCCTATTGGTTGCTGTGCATGAGTGTGGTCAGGCACAGAAAACTACAGTGACTGACTCCTCTGTTTAAGGAATGTGTCATTATGGTGATTTTACTACTTCAACAAAATATTCTGGTCATGGAAAAGAAGTGTCTCCTATATATACACATCTTGTCCATATATGTATGCATCTGTTAATAAAGGTTAAAAATGAATTGTGACTTTTTAAGATTGGTTACTTTGTCCAGCTATGACTGAAATATTAACAAAACATTTTTGAAAATTCAACCAGTGTTTTAAAGTGGTGGGGGTTGTACTTAAAGTTGTATGTTTTCATGCAAGTACAAAATTACACAAGCTTTGAACTGTATTTTGGTATTAATGTGCCACAGGATGAGTTGGAGCTGCGGGTGAGGAGTAAGGACAGCATGGATAATGGCAGGGAGGCCTTGCTACCAGCAGCGGTAAGTTAAATACTTGTGTTGACTAATTTGTGTGAAATTACCCTCTCATAAATACCTTAACAAGCACAAGTGTCTCCAATGGCTAAGGATACGGGTAGATCTGACTACTCAATTAGAGCAGTCTAATGCCTTCTACAGACTGTTTGATTTTAGTGGTCCTATAAGATCATTACAAATCACACTGTGCAACATGGATGTAATAAACTTGGATACAACGTCTGTAGATCTACAATGGTGTATATGTAGGTGTACAATGGTGTGTATGAAGATGTGGTGTACGATGGTGTGTATGAAGATGTGTAGGTGTACGACGGTGTGTAGGTGTACAATGTTGTGTGGGAAGGTGTGTAGATGTGCAATATTGTGTGCAAAGGTGTGTAGATGTACAATGGTGTATATGTAGGTGTATGATGGTGTGTAGATGTATGATGGTATGTGTGAAGGTGTGTAGATATATGATGGTGTGTGTGAAGGTGTGTAGATGTATGATAACTTGTGAACATCTCTGCCACATAACTTTCCACTGTGTAATGAACTAATTGAGCTAGATTTAGATTGCCAAATCCACATTTCCAGTTATTTTGGTGAGAGTAATTTAGAAGTAATGCAATATTAGTGTAATGCCTTACATTTTAAATACAGTGATATTGTAATGTAACGAATTACTTTGAAATGACAGTAACAAGTAATTAACGCATTCCAGTTTTGAAGTACCTTGCCCAACACTGGCCATTACATAAACCTACATTAAACTATTACAATAACTAAAATAACCGATTCAATTGACACATTAAATGAAACATAACCTCAGTTTAGATAAAGACAATCACTACTTTATATTGATTTAAGCTTCAAAACTGAAAAACTGCAAAATTACAAGCAAGTTGTCATGGTTTCAGCAAGAGCTGCCACAAATAGGATTGACCTTAGTGTAGCAAAGGTGAATGTACACCTCTGTTAGCTTGCCAACATGACATTATATAAGCATTGTTGTACATTATTGTATAACCAAATACTTTTAGAAATGCATTGTACGGAGACAAAACAGATCTCAGTTCTCTTCAGAAAACAAAGAATACCCTTAGTTCTGATATGTTCTGATATTGGCTTAGCTTTACTGTGCTATGCTGTTCACGTATGACAAATTGACACTTCACACCTGCGCTTAAAATCTAACAAGAAAAGATCATGAGTCTATATCTAAGAAAAAAATGTGAATATCAGTGCGAATCTTTAGGGGACACTCTGTCAGTGATCTACATGTCTAATACACTTTCCTATGTGTGAGAATGATGCCTGGAAATGTCTCTATTTTTGTGTTCTGTTTCTCTCTGCCGACAGCGTGTGACTCTTGGAGTGAGTTCATTCACCCAGGAGCGGTGCAGTCTGGGTAACGTCCACCCACCTGTGTGTGTGTGTGTGTGACTCAGCTCATGCTCATACTCACAAATGTGCACACTCACACTCACACGGATGCACAAACACAGGCAGATGGGAATGCACATATGTATTCTGCACAGATACATAAAAGGAAGTGTGCAAATAAAGATGGGTGCACACACACACACACACACACATCTAATTATTTCTGGACTGGTTGCAGAACACCTCGTCCTCCATCCATGTGGACTGGAAGGAAAAGGCATAAAACAAATTGCGTGACAGTCTACATCGTGCCCCAGTCAAAACAGACGGCACATGGATATGTTATGCTTTGAAATCTGTTGAAATGCTGCATTTTCTCACATCCTTTTTCACATCCACAATAACATTAGTAATTATTCTGTCAGAGAATGAAAGCTACTTTAACGCTGTCGCTGTTTCTTCTAATACAGAATGTTCCTTAAAGCCTAACAGCTGTATGATGGTACTGAAGCTTTTGTGATTATTTTGCAATCATTTCAATACACACTCACTTTATTAGAAACGCGTACCATGTAGCTCCACATTGCATCTGTTAATGCGCAGTTTGCGTTAGTCATGCTCCAGCTCCACAATTGTTTTCTAAGTGGAAGCCAGCAGCAGGTAAAATGCCGCTACCATGTTTGTATCAGTGCCATGCTGAGAAAGGACCACTACTTGGTCAGTGGTGGTCCCATTTCATTGATAAATAGGGTAAATGGTGGTTGGTAAACTATTAAGCCACAGATGGGCTACAGTCTATCTGTAACATCTGAACAAACATAGGAAAAATGGGTTTGATGCCTTGTTTTCATGCCTCTATGGAGTTTTAAGTACTTGTTCTTAAAACATACATACATGAACAGCATATGAGTTTTAAAGTTCTCCCAGTCCAGCCCTCCTTTATTTTGCTGAGCTGTGTCAGGAGACGTTTCTGACTAAATGGGAGGTGTTACTGATAAAATGGCAACTCTGTTCAAATGAATGGAAGCAGATATTACTCTTCTACATGAATAGAACCTATAATCTGACAAAATGCTATTCTACAGAAACACTTCCCTTCACATGATGAGAAAGGGCAGAAGAGATGAGCCATGGAGGGAGCTAAAATATAACAAAATTATAGGCTATTCTTCATTAACATATTAAATGCATACTGGCATATACATGTTATATATAAATGTAAAACTACGGCTCTCTAGGCACCAACCCCACCTTTATTCTATTATTACCCTTGCTCCAGTAACACTTAAGGGACAATCACCATGGGAACGGTTTACATGCTCCGCTGTGTTGTCAAGGAGACCCCAGCTGGGAGGATAATAGACTCTGCTGGCCCTGCCTCTCGTCCCTATTCAGCAATCACGCACTTATTGATACTGGAACACAGACACACACACTCATGCACGCATGCGCACACACATACGCACATTCAGTTTGAATGAGAATTCATGGAAGTAGAGCTTTTATGGCTGGCATTATGAAAAATGAATGCAACTGTAAAGGGTCTATGGGAAAAAGCAGAGGCCAAAACAATGCCCAATGTGAAGTCTACTGATGCTGAACAAATTGCATGTGTAATGGTCTCTGCTACTATCTGTGATAACAAATCTCAGTAGAAAACCCTTTTGGTTGCTCCACCTGCCCAAATGTTAAACGTAACCGTTGGTATAAAAAGAAGAAAAAAAGGTGTGTTTCCACTGGAAAATCTGACTTACAAGGGAGCCAATCAAAGGTATGGTTCTAGTTTTAGTTCATTCTCCACCTGCTTGAGACAACTGGGACCATCAGAATAGCCACTCTAAAGCACCTCTACGTCAAGAATTTTTTATATCTTGAGAGTGTGAACTGATGCATTAGATCTCATACTGCTTCAGCATAACAAGACATTTTGGACACCATGCTTCCAACTTCGTGGACACAGTTTGGGGAAGAACCTTTTCTATTCCAGCATGACTGTGTCCCAGTACACAAAGCAGCTCCATAAAGACATGGCTGGAGGAGTTCAGTGTGGAAGAACTTGACTGGCTGCACAGAGCCCTGTCTTTAACCCCATCCATCACCTTTGGGATGAACTGGAACGGAGATTGTGAGCCAGCACTCGTCCAACATCAGTGTCTGACCTCATAAATGCTCTACAGAATGAATGTGCACAAATTCTCACAGAAACTCTCCAAAATCTTGAAGAAGCCTTCCAAGAAGAGTGAAAGCTGCAAAGCAGGGACCAATTCCATGTTAAACTCTATATATTAGAATGCAATGTGATTAAAGTTGTTTGAGACCAGTGCTGGACTGGCCATCGGGCATACCAGGCATCTCAAAATGCCCAGTAAGATTTTTTGTCCCAGTCCAGCCCTGTTTAATTCTGGACTACCTTTTTATCCTGGTTGTTGGTGTTTTGACCTTTTCATATGATCATGTCTCTGCCTAGTTACACTGCAGTGAGTGAATGCTGTTGAGTTTACTCTAAGTGTTCTTGCTAATGTTTTCGGTGTAGCTCAGACCAGTTATCCCTCCCATTTTTCCAGGTTTCTCCAATGTTGTAGCTTTCTTTTGCCACCACCTTTTAACATTCTCCATGTTTTTCAGTCACCAAATACGCTTCCCACCCTTCTGGTCGACAGGTGAAAACTCTGGAAGGTTCTGGAAAATTTCTCTCATATGCATACCTCAGTTAACTAGCTATGTCACCGTGGCAAACTATTTACAAAGTAACAGTTCTAAAAACAGCAGTGAATGATAAACACACCATTCTGGTTTGCGTTCTGTTGGGCTGTTCGTGGTCTGGTGGTTAGGGGGTTGAACCTGAGATCAAGAGGTTGTGGGTTTGAATCCCAGGATGTCACGTCTGGTGCTCGGGGAAGTGAGGCGAGGCACAAGCGCAGGTTCCATAAGATGGAGTTTATTATAAAAGACACGGACTCAGTGCAGGGACACGAACCAAAACAAAAGAAGGCGTGTGGGCCTTTAAAACTCAAAACAAAACTACATAGAAGATACACAAGGAATAAGGGAGCGCGAGGGAAGTCGTGAGGGTTGACCAGCAAACTACATCTAAACTCAAAGAACTTAAATACTAAACAGATCCCGACACAAACCAATCAAAATTCCCAATCATTTAAACTTAAATACAAGACAGGTGACACAGTGACACACGACACAACAAACACTCATAAATTCAAAATAAGAGTCCTTAAAACCAAACTCAAAACGGCCGCTGACCCAGGACTGCTAGTGGCACCACTGAGGTACCCTTGACCAAGGTACCCTCCCACACACTGCTCCCTGGGCGCCCCCTGTTGGTGTCTGCCCACTTGTTCTCTTGGTGATTGGGTTAAATACAGAGAAAGAATTTCACATTGCTCACACGGTGTGCTGTGGTGTGTTCACACATGCCTTTAAAGGCCTCTTTACTTATGAGTGTATTAAAATGTACTAAATTGTCAGTAGCTTTAGTTACATGCGTTACCAAAGACAGGAGAGAGCAGCCTTGAAAAATGGAACCTATGATACTGAATCAGTGACCTATGGAAAAAAAATGCAGTTCCAGTTTACTTGTATCAAAAATTCCAGTATTCTGCACTCTGGAAAACGTCCCTTACTGGCCTGAAGGAAGAGTTCCAGTAAACCCTGTCTGAGTTATTTGAAATTAACCTGTTTTTATACTTACTGTTATGTTCCTATGCTATAAAAAAGACTGAATGTTTTGTCTTATTTCTTCAGTCAGGTGAACACTGATTCAGAATAACATGTTGATGTTTTCATTTTATGTAAATGTAAATCGCATATTTTTCTGTTTAGCAGTGTTCTGTTGTTAACGGGCCTCTTTCCTACATTCGTTGTATTTTATTTTTCCTCCTGAAATGCACTCATCACATTTGCATGGTTATATGCAACAGAAACAGTCATTATTTATTTTTATAACAATTTTCCAACATTCTGTAATGTCTTCTGTAAGAGACACCTTTTGTCACTTCAAGACTGATATATGTAAATGAGCTGTGTCCTAATTGGCTGTCCGGTGTGGCACCTCATTCAAAATGCAGTCAGGGCTGCGACACTCCTTCTAAACTGCTGTAGGCTATTAGATGGATAAAGGTAAATCCATTGCTTTTCATGACATCATGAAAGGGACAGCATAGCTTTCATACATGCACCTTAGGGACTCAGCAGTGAACGTTACATTTTTAAATTTTTTAAAACAGTGTTTTAAGTACTATGATACTGAAGATGATGTGGAATAACTTACAATTGGAATTGCAATGGGTATCAATCAATGTATCATATATATCTAGTATATAGTAATCGTCTTTTAAAAAACTGTTTATTTACAGTGCAGCTACATGAGTCAAGTGTACTCTGGATGTCATATTTCCACAAGGCATGTTTGCAAAGAGATACAGAAAAATAAAGGGTTCTCTGCCATAAAAGAATCACTTTTGCTTCCCCGAAGAACCTTTCCGTGGATGATTCTTTAAAAACCTCAGTTGAAATCAAATAGTTTGAAGATTTTCCAAGCTTTTATGGCATCACTCCAAGAACCCTTTCTGGTATCTTTATTTTAAACAGTGTAGGCAGAGAGCAAGAAGGAGAAAGAGATAGAGAGAGAGAGAGAGAGATGTGAAGCACAAACTAACAAAAAATGTCCAAATCAAACTAACCCTAACCTCTCAAACAGGATTAAACAGGGCAGTGCCGACAACTGAATTGAACTACACTGATCTTTATTTAATAGACGATCAATGAAGCTACAGCCCATTTCTGACCACTTGCCGGTTTGCTCTTTTCTGTCCCTATAAATAATAAACATCTAACATCCAGAGAGTTTCTGGTTATTGCATTAAACTCACTGAAAATGTGCTCTCTTTTTTGGCATCGACTTTGTGAGCTAATGGCAGAGAGAGCAGCCAGGGCAGGCAGTGAGCGCCCCAGTGGGCCTTCATTAACAACTCCACCAATCAGACTCCCACCAGCGCTTCTTCATTTGAATATAACGACTACATGCTAATGAGGGCTGCAATTATCTTAACCGCCGCTTGTGGGATGGTGCTTGTAATCAGACGCTAGCGCACTTATGCATTTTTCAGAGAGCCCTTAAGCACTGCATTGTCCACAGAAATCCATTTTTGTCGCTATCAAACTCAGCAGAAAGCAAAGGCAGGGAAATTCCTTGATTAAATCATAACTGGCCACTTCGTTACTTGTAACAATTCTAAAAACAGCAGTGAATGATAAACACACCATTCTGGTTTGCATTCTGTTGGGCTGTTCGTGGTCTGGTGGTTAGGGTGTTGAACCTGAGATCAAGAGGTTGTGGGTTTGAATCCCAAAGTGCTAAATACGGGAATACGTGCCGGTGTCCCTCTTGATATTGTACTTTCGGGGGGGTGTTTATGGGATTCCGTGCTGGCCCAAATGTACCTTACGGCCCAAATTTACCATTGGCCCACTGGGCAAATGCCCGGGATGCCCGATGGCCAGTCCAGCACTGCTCACCATGTATCAAATGCTGAAATTTTGCAAGTTTGTCATCATGCTAGTCACCACAAATCAGAACAAATATAATCATTATTGTGGTCTTTTTTCTTCCTTTTTGCAGCCATCAGTTGCAATTTCTGCCAACTAAAGAAAGACAGCAGAAGTTGTGCTGTCTCCTTTATCAGCAGAGCTGTCTTTCACCCTTATTGATCTCTAGCAGCTCAGCGCAAAGTCAACATTTCACACAGAGACAGCCAGCAGTGTCCTAATACATCTGATAACAGAGTTATGGGGAAAAATATCATACTTGATTACATTAAAAAGCCGATTTCTGTTCCAATGATGGAATGACTTCTTAGGGGTTACAGAAAGAGGATACATCTCTATAGCTTTCAAAGAAATGCACATTTGAAGGCAACCAGGTTGCTTACTTTTTTAGAGTAATGGAGAATGGTGACCATCTGTCAATCAGAGTGAAAAAAAAGAAAATTTATGCTGTAATTGTTTGTACATTTATTTTTTTATATTCGACTCACTATGGAAGTGTCCTCCATCTTTTAATCAGCCAGGTTTTTACTAACTTTTTTAAGTAACAAAACATCCATCCATCCATCCATTCATTTATTTTCTGTGCTAATCCCAACCAGGGTCTGGGAGCTGAAGCCTATTCCAGCCCTCATAGGGTGAAAGGTGGAGAAACACCTTGGACGGGTCACCAGTCTATCGCAGGCACCGTAACAGACTTTCAAAACATTTATCAAGCTGCTCTTAAGTGATACACCCTGCCGAGGTCACTTCATTTTAATTTACAACTGTGGAGAAATGTTCGCCTTCTCTATTACAACCTTAGTGACAAATGGAGCCGAGTCTTCTTCTAGACAAGTAAATTTATGGGCCTGCACAAAGTTATGCGTCCTCTGTTTTCCACGCTTCATGAGTGCAGTCTGCCCCTCTGAATCACAGCCTTAAACGAGGACGATTCTTCTGCATGATGAGAGATGGAAAGTGGGACTCAACAGAAGGAAAGGAATATATGAGTAGATCATATGGACTCATAGGCAGTTGGACCTTGTGTCTTTTGCTTCAGCATGGGTGCTGTTCTTCAGCACCCCTGCATTAGCCTATCATTAGTCAAGTTTATTTATATAGCACAGTATCATACACAAAACGTCGTTCAATGTGTTTTTACAGGAACAGAATGAAAATAAAATAATGGAAGAAATAAAATATAGTGACAATTGAAAAAAGACATTTCAATGTGTTTATATCTAGAACGGATTCAAGTTGCTGTTAAAATAAATAAATAAATAAATCCGCCATGATTCAGAAACTATGATCCAGCTTGAAGTGCCATAGAGCTCTTATGAGAGAATATAAAAGAGAAAAAAATTTTGAAAAAAGAAGACGAGGACCAGATAAGCAAAGCAGCCAAACAAAATTTACACGGGGACTTTTAAGCTGAAAACAGGTGGATATTTTTTTATAATTGGGACTTCATAGCCTTCACATCATAAAGTAGGAAAAAGAAAGTCTCTGACAGAATGGGAAGGTGGACAGTCCACACACACACACACACACACACACACGCAAACACAAGGTCACCCCTGTTACCTGACAGACCTAAAGACAGAGCACTGTTTAGTAAAAAAAAAAAGAAGAAGAAGAAAAACACACTGACCTTTGTGTGAGCTTGGCAGTCGGTGGAATCTGTTCTGCTGTCCTCTCTGTAGTGTTGAAATGCCAGACACATTGTTGCCCATGATGGCTTTTACTTCCAGATGTTTGCTTCAAGCTTCGCCTGCCTGAGCTCCACGGTGTAAAGCTGCTCCTCTTTTATATTCTTTTAGCGAGGATGACAATAAAGGGAACACACACACTCACACTCACACACACACAGAGGTGTGCACGCACAAATGTAATGCCTCGTTTTTTTGTTGTCATCCAGAAAGCCACCGGTTATGCGAACGGCGGCAGGCAGGCAGGTTGACAGGGAGGCAGCAGAGGAGAGGATGAGAAGAGAAAAAAAAAACTAAAAAAGGAAGAAATGCTTGCCCTCAGACACTGCTGGGCTGGTACTTTTCCTCAGGAAACAGCGCTTTTCAGTTGATACGTTCCCCTTTTTGTGGTCTCTGGTGAATGAAGGACGCTGTGGTGGCTGCCTGACTGCCTCGCCACACGTGCGAGAGGAGAAAATCCCCTCAGGATCCCCACAGCTCAGCTTTGATAGGCGCATCCTAATGATCTGCTAATCCCGCTCCAGCCTGCCCGCTTATTTACCCGAGCTGACCTATGGGGTCACAGGTTTAAGCAGCAAATATCGCCCCCCAAAAGTGAAGGGCCCGACAGTTTGGACAAACAAGCACCGAAACACTTATAAGGGAATTTTGTTCCATCCTTTCTGTGTGGTTCAGTAGCTGAGATGGAGACCAAAGTTAAGGATCAGTGTGATGACCTGAAAAATAACCCACTCATCTCTTTACAGGTTGTGACGGGAATCAGGGTGCACCGTTTAATTTACTACCTGGATTATTGTGTAATGTGATGAGATATTATGTCAATATTCTTCATCACATACATAGTTACACAAACACAAAATGTAGTGAAATGTGAGTTATCAAATGAGCTACAAAGTATGAGCTACATGTAGTAATGCTTGAAGGTTGAGCCAAACTTACAACTACTACATGATAAACATGATAAAGAAATTTTATTATACATATGAAAGTGACCATTCTGTCATACATGAGAACACACAACAGTGTGAACAGCCCATTCACCAAGTGAAGCAGCAGGCAGTCAGGAACACAGCACCCAGGGAGCAGTGTGTGGGGACGCTAGCTTGCTCAGGGTACCTCAGAAGTGCTTAGCAGTCTTGGGAATTGAACCCACGACTTCCTGATCGCAGGGCAAACACCCTAGCCACTTATAAGCTTGCATTAGCATTTTGACAGAGTATAAATATACTTGAAAACGTATCTTCAGAGTGGATGAAGAAGAGCAAAGACATTTCTAAAGCCAGTATAATAGTGTTATCCCTTGTCCTTTGATCTAACAGGTCTCCCTGCAATTAACTTGTTGTTGCCACCTATGCACAGCATTTGGCGATATCAACCAGAAAACCAGAGGCACTGAGGGACACGCCCCCTACTCAAACCGTCTTTTTTTTCTGCACTGTTTTCATTGGACAGACAGAGCGTTTCGTGGGTGCCCACCCCAGCCTCCCGTAACCCGACGCCCGCCCCCACCCCTGCCCCTGCCCCCGAGTTGTCAGGTCTGCATGTTTTTTTTTCCGTTCTTTTCTTTTTCTTTAAATATAAGGTCGTCGTTTTTGTCCAGTTGTTTTGTTACCTGACACCTGACTTGTTGAATGTAAAAGTTTCATTTTGGATTATGTTTAAATGGAATTGTATGAGAAAATAAATACAATAAAAAAAAGTCTGGCTGAAGCCATGTGAAGGACCACCTGGTATTTTCACTTGAACGTCACTAAAGGACAGATCTGCTCTGTAAACTGAGCTTAGATGTTTTTATATCTTTGCTTGTTTCGTCTGTTTTAATGAAAGAATGCGGTCAACATGTTCAAAACCTGCTGAAAAACATGTGGCGAACTGAACTGTGTGATCAGCAGCAAAATGCCTGGTATTTTTACTTGAACGTCACTAAAGGACAGATCTGCTCTGTAAACTTAGCTTAGACGTTTTTAAAAAGTTTTTTTTTTTAAGTTTTATATCTTTCTTTGATTCGTTTTGGTTTTTCTTAAAACTGGGCTTGTGGGCTAAAAACTATATGTGTACTATGTGTGTGCGCAATGTCCTAAAGAATCCCATTACATACACATACTACATTTAGTATTATATTTATCATTTACAGGTGATGGAGAGCCAGTAAAGCCTGCCGAATCCCCAGGAAGAGGAAGGGGCCTGGTTGTTGACAAACACTTGATTCACCATTATATACATAAATGACATATTGTGTAGAATTGCAGGATATGTGAACGAACAGCGATTTTCTTTTCTTCATTTTTGAATATGGCCCTTCAACATGGAGTAAAGCTTGAAGCTTGGGCCAAAATTACAGCTGCCGCATAATAAACATAAGGAAGAAATGTAATGATACTTACATGTATAATGTAAAATGCATTAGCATTTTGAAGCTGTATGAACAGGAGCATATATATACTTGAAAACGTTCCTTCGGAGTGGATAAAGAAGTGCAAAGACATATCTAAAGCCAGTATAAAAGTGTTAGCTAGCCCTGAGAAGTGACGTGACAGCTAGTGGGAGGATGAAGGGTTGCGCATGCGCATTGCAGGGGGGAAGACCAGGGGCTCGAACCCGGGACGCACGTGTAAGAAACGTACGTGAACCAGGGATAATGGCAAAAACTGGGGGTGCTCTAAATCCTACACTGTGGCCAAACAGTGATCAGGATCTCTCACTATGCTAGTGCACTCCCTCCTCCTCCAAAACTCCTGTCTGGTCGAGGAGGCACTGAGGGACACGCCCCCAACCAAAACGGGCCAATTGGAAAGCAGTATAGGTTTGAAAACCAAGTGTTTTTTTCTTCACCGTTTTCATTGGACAGACAGAGTGTTTCGTGAGTGCCCACCCCAATCTCCGCAAAAAGTCTGGCTGAAACTATGTGAAGGACCACATGCACTCAAAAAAATAATTTGTCAGATTTAATTACATTTTTATGACACCTATTTCCATCTATTTTATTAAGGAGTTCTAGCATAAAACCAATGAGTAAAACTAACACACTTTTGTTGTGTAAGTTTAATACATATTTATTAATTAAACTGAACACAATATTTTCCCTTTCAGTTCAATTGATATTGATGTTCTGCAGACACGTAACCGTGACCATGTGACCGCACCATACTGGACGCGGAAGTGAGGGTTTGATATAGAGAGATAGACTGAAACGGACTACTGACAAATAATATACTTTTCCATTTGTTGACAGCTGTTTAAATATGTCAATTATCAGTGGAAGTTGGCTACAAGAGTCCACAAACATCGACACTTTGAAAAGCTTTCTATAGCAGACTTAAAAACCGACCCCCAGAGTATCTTCTCCCCCCAGAGATCCTTACGGATTTAACTAAAGCGCCTTACCTGCCCGACTTTGCTCCAAACGATTTGTCTGTCTGTCTACCGGAGAGATGACATTTGAATTTAGTTGTGTTAATATTAATATTTCAATCTTTTTGAGAGTACTTCGGTAATTTCACATATTATATCATTAAGCGCCAGTTTAAAGGCCAGTATTTTTTAAATACTGCATTTTGACATCAATATTTCAAAAGCTTGTGGGTTAAAAGGTGTTAAAGTTAGAGACTTACTGTAAATTGGAAAAATGTTAGGCATTTTGAAGTTTGAAGTATCTGGGTGCTTGCACCGCGGAGCTTTGCTGCTCAGAAGGTCCGTGGTGGACTAAAGTAATGGGACACCCAGGGGAGGTGAGCAGTTTTTGGCTAATAACTATGGGGGGTATTGTGGCAAACGAGGGGTCATTGGAAACGTCTCACCAAGCCCTATCTAGCTGTGAAGTTTGCTGGGGATTCGTGCTTGCCCTGCCGAGCTATGCCACTCGTAATGTCCTTTGACTGCCTCCGCACCAACGGCAGGAGGCTCATTTCCACTGCTATTTACTCAAAACTTTGAACAGGAACACAACGTCATTTCGGTCTTAAATCAAAGTACTAACTAGGGATAGTGAATACAAATGATATATTATATTATATTTGTAACTAATTACAGTCTATTTTATTCATGATGACGTCTTGTCGCAATTCTTCAACTTTGGCGTTTAGAGGGTTAAGTACATACATAATATTACATGCATGAAAAATAATAGGAATAATAGGAACAGACCACCCACCGCACAGCACGAAATAACCATTTTTATGATGTCTGTGAATCCCTGTTATCTCTTTTAAACTACTAAAACACTTTCCGTCCAAACTCACTTCTGCCGTCCTTATAGACATGGGAAAAGTGACGTCACATGCAGAACATCAATATCTGTTATTGTAGTTCAGTTTAATACGTATTTTTTAAACTGAACATAACATTTTCATTTAAATTGATTAATCTGTTATTTTAGTTCATAATAAACTCTTAAATTTTCAAGAAAAAGATGTCTAACCCCAATCTCTATTTAAAAATGAATTTACAAAACAAGACATTTTTTACTGTTTATTTATTTGAGAACTCAATTATCTTTCTGAATAAGAAAGAACTGTACCTGTGGTTGAACAAGTTTTAGCCCATGTCAGTGACAAAACAGCTCTAAAGTACAAACAGAACCTCTCTCATGTCTATGAGCTACAGGTGAATGGCAAAACCAAATATAAATGCCAAAGACCAAGCATATAACTTTG
>JBBPCY010116026.1:0-18247 GCA_037974405.1 Brachyalestes nurse | reverse complement strand
TATATTTATGTTTTATAGTACTGGCGTTCTGCAAGGCCATCTGACACGGCACCGCTAGCTAATCTGCTTAGTCTCACATGAAAAATATGACAAATTTAACTGTGACTGAAATAAATTTATTCTAAGAAAAAAGAACGTATTAATACCCCTAAGCTAAATCATTTTCTTATTTATAATTCACTACAAATATACAATATATATTCCCACCTGATTTTTCAGAAACTATTAAGGTGTAATTAGTGACTTGTTTTTGCTATGATATAAATAGAATATCTTTATCACAGGGTGCCAATAATTATGGAGCTCACTGTATGCTACATATATTTTGTTTTGTATTTTTCTACCTGTTCCGAATCTTCTAGGAACGTTAACTGGTGATGACCACAGATTCGTGACAGTAGATAAATAACGTGATAGAGAAAGTTGTCATCAACAACTATCTCACCAGCCTAGTCAGGTTACTGAAGACCTCAATAGTTTAAAAACTTAACCACATTAATATGACATTCCCAATAATAACTTGTGGTGAAGGCTTATCTTATCTGTGAAAGTGTGTTATCGCCCTCTAGTGGCCTGTCAAGGTTCTTACAGCATTGACTACAAAATGCACCAAAATCTTTCAGACCTCTTGAAAAAAAAAGTGACAGATTTTGTTTCAAAAATGTGTTTTTAGGAGTATGCATTTTGTTGCAAAAGCGTGCAGCAATAGCACTGCAATCTGCAAGTAAAAGCATGGGAATAGTATGGGGCAAAAATATCTTAAGTGTGTGATCAAAAGATGGAAAGTAAGGCTTCAGTGTAGTCATTTTCTTCCATGACATGCATTGTAGATTATTATATGCATATGTTTATTTTTTTGTCTAATTTTTTAGTAGGCCTACTTGTTGCTATACCGTAGTAAACAGCAAACTACTGCAGCTTCTGTAATCTTTTCACTTTAAGTTTTTAAGGTTTTAATAAGGAACTGTAAATAATGTTAATACTTCTGAAGTTAAATTGTTCATAAATTGTTGCATGTAAGAGACAATTTGCCAGCTTTTGCAAACCATCAGTAAAGTCATATAAACATTTCCAGCTATCAATGAAAGAATCTATTTGTGTAGAAATGCTTAGAAATTACACTATATGGCCAAGTCTATGGATTCGAATGACATTGCATTCGAATCAATAGACTTTAATATGGCGTTGTTCCAACTATTGTCATTCGTTTTCTATTGTAGTTCTTAGCTCTACGGGTGTAATATATTTTTGATCTCTGGTGGAAATCTTGGCGCTGTTTCGACTTTCATCACTGATGACCGCATCTCAACCCACCGGAGAGTTATTGGGTGGTAACTTACACTCTCATTGACTCTCATTAACTAAATCATTAGTTAACGCTAACAGAGGATCTCGACGTTCTGCTGTGTTTAAAAACGAATGAAATGAACAAAGTTATTGATTGATAATTATCTTCTTATTTCGCTGTGATGCACTTTGTCGGTGTACCATTTGTCATTCGTGACCTCCTCATAAATGCATAAATGCAATCCAGGACAGGTCGGCCCCTGTGAGGTCAGGGAGAATGCGTGCTTCATTGTCTTCATGAGAGGAAGATATGTGTCCAATAGACAGGAGGTCCTGGGAGAGTATATCCTGGAAAGTACAAAGGAATAGCATTCTGGTGACTGCTAGAGAATGATGTAGGATATACCATATTCTTGATCAAGACTGTTGAGGAGGAGGAGAGAGTGGGACAGTTTAAAGGACAGCTTGCTTTCATTTCTTGAGTACAGTAGAAGCTTCCAAAAAACTGAAGACCTTGTTAAGTATCTAGCTGAAAGCTCAGTGGAATCACCTGTGACAAATGAAGATGACAACTTGGTTGGCTTTGGGATTCATGCTCGCAAAACTTGGAGGGATATTTGGAAGAACAGAGCGGATGGATATGCGGCATTCATCCTCCGAAAACAGTGTGAACCTGGCAGCAAAATGTACAGACTGCAAGAGTGCCAGCTTCAGAGTGCTTCAAAGGAAGTTCAAAGGAAGTCCTTTTAACATCTGCCTCTGATACTCCAGGTTTGTTAACAGTGTATTTATTCAAAGGAACAAATGTATAATGTGGGATGACACATGATGATTCATACATTTGCTTTTGTGCTTTGTCACAGAAATGGAGCTTGATGAAGAATTGGAGAGAATGTTGCTTTCCATATCCCCATCCAAGGACCTGACACAGACATAAACCTACACACACACACACACAAATTCGCAGACACAAGCACACAAACTTCAGCTCTTTTTCTGCATTAGTTTAAATGAGTCATTTAATTTTTTCAATTTTATGTAAGTTGGTAAATTCTTCTTTGTTTTGTTTCTGATCTGTATACGCAGGTTCACAAGGTGAAAGCGCACCTATTACCAAACGTTTTACTCTGACTCCATTCTAACTTCCATCAGGAGTATCCACACCGCACAGACAATTAATTCATTGTTTAATAATTAGATTTTTAAGATTTTGCCTGTTCTAATGATTGGATTATCATAGTAATTGCTTTTATATGTAATTCTTTTCGGTTCAGAAGTTTTTGGAGCGGTCAAAAGTCATATTCCTACTGCATGCTGGGGATGATTCTGAGATGAATCAGATTGATCTGTTCTAAATTAACTGGTTTCTGTTTTGGTTGCCAATGTTCAGGCGTGTTCTAACATGTGTGTTCAATTGTTCTACTAACACTGACAGTGGTTATATCTCATCATTAAGGGTAAGTACACAGTTCATGTTTTACATGTTTTGCAAGGGTCTAGTATGTAAATGATTAACAGAGTAAAATAAAAAGTCTCCAAGATGGAAGATGCAGAAACAAACACAAGATGCACAGCAAAAGTACGAATATGGATTAATAATTAGAACTAATTTGAACATCCCTTTTGATATGTGAGGCCATAGATTACTCATTAATGTTGTGGGTTTGCATGCATTAACATTATTTTCATTGTTTACATGCTTTGTAAAGGACAGTCTTTCAGGGCATTAGACTGATGTTACATTTTTCTGTGATAGGGATGTGTAAACCTACAGCAATAATCTCAGCCCTGTATCTCCACAACCAGGTTGGTCTAATCATGAGTATTCACATCAAGATAATTCTATTGTTAGGATATGATTGTTTCTGAATAATTTTAAATATTTCTCACCAGTTTCTTACACTCCAGGGAGGATCCCTTTGCCAGTACCTCTGGAGTTGCTAGCTTTGGATTTATCTTCAGGCAGGTCCACATTTTTAATATATATGTTTATTGATTCTTATTAAAATGGGGAAGTGTAAAATAGGCAAACATATCAGACAAGACAAACAAACAAAGCAAAACAGAACATCTTGGCTCACAGATTCACATGTACATTCACACAGGCATCTGCCTCAAGAATAACAAAGTAAAGGAAAACTAAAGCTAAATATGTTGGTCACACAGATGTACTCAATGTAAACCCTAATAAATAAAAGAAATATTAAAACCAATAAAGGACGTAAAGTGGTTCCCATGTATGAAATGTGTCCTCCTTGCAAAGTATGAAGCATGTGAAATTGTCCCGAGAAATGTACTGCAATGTGACCTTTTGCTTTGAAGTGTTGTGGATGGAACTTTATCCAGTATCCCCACTAGTCCATTAGTGTTCTGTCAGTGATTTAGTGCTGCATTATTATATACTTGGTCAAATTTAAGACTTATTTAAAATGTTTCATTTTGTCTGCTATTTGAATATGTATAATTCTCAACTGTGAACATTATCACCTATGTCATTGTGCAGCCGTCGTCCCAGAGACTTCTTTGCAGTCTTTCTCAGGGCTTAGTGCAGCCTCTGCTCCTCTCACTGCACCCCCCGAATCCTCTGCTCCTCCAACCGCAACCCCTGCAGCGACTGCTCCTCCCACAACGGTCCCTGTGGCATCTTCTGGGTACACCTCAGCTCAGGAAAAGCCTTCTGCTCCACCTATGCCAAGCACTGAGCAGGACGTGAGCCAATGGAACTGCTCTCAGCAGCAAAGAACCTGGATGAAAACAGAAATGGAAATCTTGGCACTATAGCCAGGCTCCCGACCAGCGAGAGATGCAATGAACATGATCTCCTTGTGGCGGTACCCACCACAGCCTGAGCTTATTGACTCTGACTATGAGCTCCCATCACCAAAATACTTTCAGCTTCATCCATTCTCCATTTGGAAACCAGACCACCCCATTAAGGACAGAGTCCGGAACAATGACTCTCTTCCATGTCTGTTCGGCTGTCCCAATCCTCACATTGTCTCATCTGGAATTGGGCGACCCCGTGTCATTATTGGTGCAAGTGGCCAGAACTACATACTAGCTTCTAGGCTCAGCTGTAAAGTCTGCAAAAAGTACTGGTTTGTGAACAAACCTCAGTGGATGGACTTGCTGCCTGGACGTTTCCACAACACTTTGCCAGCTTTTCTGACATACAAAAAAGGCCATATGCAAGACTGTGATGGATGAATAGCGGCGCACAGGAAAGTCTCTCAATGATATGGCCAACCAGTTAAATCTGGTCTAAACCTCCGGTACGAGTGTGCACACCTGTCTTACCTGACCTCTGTTAAGAATGTGTTGTATGGAGACAGTGGACTTTATGGTCAGCGTACAGTCACAGGGGCACTGAGAGCAACAAATACTCCTGCTGGATTTGGTGGATATGCGATCTGGACGGCTGGTGTGGAGCAAGAGTCTCAGCCCACTACCTAGTTGATTGTCTCATTCAGGAGTACCACAGGCAGGAGAGCACACTCAATCTGCTCCTTCAAGGCACTTTTGGACAGGCCTTAAGGGCTGACCATAGCCATAAGGTGGCCCAAAAGGTGGTGCTCGCATCAGGCACCGTGTCATCCTACACCATTATGAATGAGAACTGAATGATCTTATCCTGAGTGATGCTGCAGTCTGAATATGTGACAAATCTCTGGAGCCAATGTATGAAGGGCTGTCCCGGCGTTATGTTTCTGCAGGAATACCAAAAGCCAAAGTATCAGTGGGTTGACAGATATAAGCCAACCTTCACATTTCCCTTTTATCTACTTTTTTATCTACTATTTTACTTTTTGTATAGAAAGTTAAACAAAATCTACCGGTATGTATATGTATATATGTCTGATATTTAAAATGTACTTTTTTGTGTACAGGGATTGCTGTTCTGCCTTCAGGATCCTAACCTCAGGGCCCCAGGAACACCATGTATGGGACTCTTGGAAGATCACAGAGGCTGTAGTGGCTGAAGCAACCTCTGGGAATCACACCAACATGTGTGCCTCTCGCAGCGAATACAACAGCAACATCAGAATCAAGCTGGACTTGTTCCACTGTAGAGAGTGTGTGTCAGAGCACCTACACAGCTCTTTCTGCAAGTTTCTGTCTGCTGTTTTTTGTGTTGTGGACCAGACAGACCTACAGAAAATGAAGCAGGCCTACACCTTCTGTGGCATAGAACCTGCAAATCCAACAAAGCAGCACACATGGGAACCCTGCCACACCAGGATCCCATCTCCCAAACAGCTACTGGAGAGAGTGGAGAGCATTCTCCAGAGATTCTTTTTGGAATGTGACCCATATGGTGTGGTGCTTTTTAAACCATCAATGTTGAAGGTCTTTAGGATTCAGCGAGTCCACATCCTGCTGCCTGAGTGACCCAGAGGTTGCAGTGGGAATTATATACAGATATGGTGGAAGAGTACAACTAAACCATGTCAAGGGTCAGGGGGCAACTGTATCGTGTGGATCCCTGTGAGAGGGACTTCTCAGCAGGAGGGGATCCAGGTACACTTTGCTCAGGTGATTATGGATTACAACCCAAATAAATAACCCTGTTTTCCAGGATGACACCTTTGATGTGGCAACTAGTGGCTCACAAATAATGATCCAGCCTACCAAAGTAAAAGGTAGCATCTTCATCCCTTATTTAGTCCTTATTTATATGAACACTACAAATATTTTACAGGGCGTAAAGTAAAGGTTATTTGCTGTTTTCTCTTGCTTAGATGTGGTAGAGACGCCACCCCTGCCCATGACTACCTCTCCATGAGCTGCATGCACAGGTCATATCAAGGTGGCCTTCTCTTTGTCCTTGGCCATTCTCGGTGGACACAGCCTATGAAGGATGTCACTGATGGCCTTTTGGCAAAACACCATGGAGAGAAAGACATCCTCACCAAAGTGGACACAGAGTATGCTGCCATCTTACACAGTGCCTCTAAAGATCCTAACAGTCTGCTGCACCCCACCATGAAACAACACATCTCCCGGTACGTAACCGAGATGAACGGTGATGAACACAAGTTCATCTTTAAACACTAGCCTCGAGAAACTTCTGGAGACCCGGCAGCTGTGGCATCACCTGACAGAAAGTCGAGAGACTGCTTCAGTGGCACTCCTCCCACCTGCCCCAGTCAATCCACCTTGCAGAAAGCCCCAAGAACCACTCTTATCAAAGACTGACATTGAAAAAATGGTCAAGGAGATTGTGGAGAAGCAACAGCAACCTTTGAAAAAGAGGACAAGGAACTGTCTTGATTGTGGCCAACCAAAGTCACGGTATCTTGGAGATGGTTCCTCCATTCACAGTCTAGGCAGGGTAACTTTTACTGCTCTACTAAGGTGTACCAGACATATGCAGCAGAAAGCCTAAATAAACTTCGAATGCCATTTGCTGACTTTGCTGAAACACAGTTTTTTAATCGAGAGCTGGAGGCCGCAAAGCAGCGTTCGGCAGACACAAAACACATCTTGGAGGAGAGGGGAAAGAAAAAGGCCAAGGAGAAGCATCCCAACGGTCGCCTCTGCAGGTTCTGTCATAAGCCACTCAAACAAGGACCAGAGAGTCCTCATATTCATACTGGATTCCCTGGAGACATTTTCCCTGGCTGGTAAATATGTTTACTGTCCTGCCAGAGTGTTTTCCTTCTATAAGGTTGAGGGAATGACTAGTGAGATGACATGGAAAGGGTTCTCTCTTTTATGAGGCTGAAAAAAAAGAGATGGACAGTGGAAAAAAGGAAAGTGATTGCATTTATTGCTACTATCTGTTATACATATTTTGAAAGTAAAAATATAATTCTGTGTCCTGTTTGTTACAAGAAAGTAATTTGCATACCAAAAACTCACTAAAAGCTCAGTGGTTTGTTAAAGTGCCTTGTTTGACTCTAAACTGTCAGTTTCAGAGATTCATTTTCAATATGTCTTGTTGACATATTACCAATATGTGCAGTTTTTATGTAAATAGTTAAATGTTTTAATGTAAAATGTATAATTAACATTTTTATCTTTATTGTTAAGGGCTGATTGTTGTTATTTACAAGAGATAATTTATACGAATAATCTATTGTTGTTTTTGTACATTTAGATTCAGAATTTAATATTTATATGTTCATTTTTTTATTTAAGAAAACTAGTTTTTGAGTATGTTGTAAGTATGTTATGTTATTTATATATTTTTTATTTTTTAAACATTTTATAGTTCTGGATTTTTAGAATATTTAGTTATTATTAAAGTAGCTATTATTTAACTGAAAATGTCTCTCAAAGCCTTGACGGTTACTTTGCACAAACACTAAGTTGTATGACCAATTGCCCCAGTTCATTTATAAATAAAATAAGTATTTGTCAGAAAACAAGTTTCAAAGGCTATTAGAAATTAAATATTAAATGATAACTGTTTCATAGTACATTAAAACTTTAAATGAGTGAGTCAAAAGATGAAAACATTTTCAGTTGCATCTCGACCGGGATTCGAACCAGAGCTGCAGTGTGAAAAACATGAATGAAACATCAGATCCGCTCTCATTTTTTTCTTCTCTTCTGATTGGCTAGTCGCTGCTCTACAGCTATCTGCGGCTAGCCGTTTTCTGAGTTCAGCCTGTTTCTGTCCTTCGTGGCTGTCAGTTGAGAAAAAGCGGTCTCGCACAGATACGTGGAGTGGAAGGGCATCATTTGATGGACGCTTCCGAAAGAAATAATCCAGACTCGCTTGATTTGAACACGCCATGATTTATTGATAGCTCTCGTAAGGCTGTGTGTTCATGAAAAGTTGGAGCGAACGAGACAAAGGCGGGAACGCTGAACATTCTAGAATTCTGAAACAAGGGGCGGGGCGGAGTGACAGCAGCGCTGAGATCAGACCTGATCTGACTGAATTTTGATTGGTGTAGAAGCGAGTCTCCGCTGACTGGCAGGAATCCTCTAACTGGCCGGCACCGGTCCGCGGCCCATAGTTTCAGAAACGCTGTACTAGAGTAAACGCCCCTTAACAAAATTCTGCACTACATTTGGTGTGTTATGTTGTTATAAAAACACGAACAGCTGCTGCTTATTTACTACTTCATGTTGTACTGTAGGTAACCACTTTTCCTGCACCTTTCTAAGCTGTAAAGTGTAACGCGCATGTAGAGGCTTCGTTTAACACTTTACTTTCACACATATTTAGTGTGATGACTGAAACTAAATGATAAACGAAAAGTTTTATGCCTTTACGTAGTGTTAACTTCGTAAACCAGTGCATTCATTTTGCATACAGGAGAGTCAGCACATGTAACAAAAACACTATATGGACAAAAGTATTGGGACACACCTGTTTTTCTGTTTGGGCTAGGTCACGACTTCCAGTGAAGGGTAATCTTAATGCTTCAGCGTACCAAGACATTTTAGACAACGCCAGGCTTCCAATTTTGTGGACACGATTTGGGGAACAGCTGTCCCCAGTGGACGAAGCAAGGTCCATAAAGACGTGGTTAAATGAGTTCAGTGTGGCAGAACTTGATCCAACACCTATGCGATGAACTGGAATGGAGTTTGGGAGCCAGGACTTCTCATCCAACATCCGTGCCTGATTTCATAAATGCTCTACAGAGCGAGGAGGAAACTGTTCAGAGAGGATACAAAGACGCCAATGGCAACTTCGAAGCAAGTACAGGTATGTAAAGCAAAGATTGGTCATTATATACAACAATATCACAAGTGTTCCACAAATGTGGTTTGTATGGAAGAGTTGCAAGAAATAAGCCCCCGTCAAAAAAGGCCACATTAATTCTTCACTGAGTATTGCCAAAATGCACCTTGAAGATTCTGAGGCCAAGTCGAAAAAAGGTGTGTGAAACCAAAATAGAACTATTTGGCATCATCACCAAACAATACATGTTGCACAAAACCAACCCAGAGGAAAGGAAAACCCCCGATCCCGAGTGCGGGACTAAGGGGTAGATAATGGATGGATGGATGGAAGATTTCTTCTTTGTCCAGATTATTTCTTCTAGACCAGGGGTGTCAAACTCCAGTCCTGGAGGGCTGTGGTCCAACACGTTTTGGTGATTTCCGTGCTCAGAAACACCTGGTTCACCTCGCCAGTTAATAGTCAGGTTTAGTTAACTGTTTGAGGAGGAGAACCATCAAACTGTGCTGGACACCAGCCCTCCAGGTCTGGAGTTTGACACCCCTGTTCTAGACATAACAGAGCTCATTTGAACATAAATATGATATTTTGACCATTTACTCATACAGCACTTGTCTTTATTATTCTCAAATATTTAGATTCTGTGATAACCCAAAAAACTTGGTTGTCTTATAAATGAGCCTATACAATATTTGAAAATGTTCTTAGTGATCAAATTCAAGTCTCAGCTACTAGTTAAGTCTCTACTCCTCATAATGCATCTGATTGGTGGGTCCATATGGGTGCAAATATTTTGAGTGCTGAGGTAAAGCTGAGAAGCACTTCAACATGAGTATACTCGTTATTCAAGTGAGAACAGGTTTGCTAGAGTGTGTACTAGTGAGGATCTAGTGTCGCTAATATTTGACCCAGTGATTGCTGTAATATTGAATGGGAGGTTTTAAGAAAGCAATGAAACAATGAAGTTAGCTATCTGACTAGCTAATACTTGCACTTAAATATCTAAATGTTGATGTGTACCATTACCTAATGGCTATAAAAACCTAAGCGAACAATCATGCTATATTTCACAATAGCATTGCATTGTTTATCAAATAAACATGAACAGAACATGACAGAATTTAATCATAAATCATAAAACTTTACTAAATAGTCTGTTACAAACAGTTACATACTTCAAAGTGTTACAAGCTCCATGTACAAATGTTCATGTACAGCTGCTATAGCATCACCATGGCAATAGCATAATACTGTCCATTGCATACAGGGTGTTTACCATTATTGCAGTGTTGGGAACTAGAAATACATGCTTTAAACACTGCCATGTAATGGCATTCTCACAATTTGACTGTATCTTAGTGTGACTGTAAACAAAGGTTCATCTTCGAAGCATGTATTGAGTATTTTGCCTATCACATTTTAGAACAGGACTCCTCTACCTGTCAGTTTACTACTGACCGCAGACTATGGAAGATGTAGCTCAGTGGCTTTCAAATCTAGAACAATTTTTACTACATGTAATATGACACAATACACTTGACACAAAATTAAACCGATTTTAATATTCATTTTGAAAAAGCATGATTGCCTGGACCCATTGTTTTTCAACAGTGCATTGCCAAGAGCATCACGTTCCCTCCACCTGTTTGTCTTCTTCCCACAGTACATGTTGGTGCATCAATTCTGTGGGTAAACAGTGCACAAGTTCTCAATCATTCACACAATGTAAAAGCAAAAGGTCCGAGCAGATCATACAACCTTCGATTGCCCCAAAGCCCAGTTCTAAAGCCCACATACCTATTGTAGGCAGGTTCAGTGGTGGACAAGGTTTGGATGGTCACTCTGACTGGTCTGTGATTATGTAGTCACATACTCAGCTGTGTGTGATGTGCCATGGTAACCCCTTTGTCAGTTTAGACTAGACAGTATAGTATTCCCTTCAGCTCATAACACCGGTTTGTGGTTTATCAGTCCTCAGATCACTATTATCACCCCACAAGCCTAGCAACTCCAACCAAGTCATCTGGTCAACTTGTCCCTAAGGCCTTTATGCATGTGCTTTTCATTCACATCCAATATGTCAGCTGCCAAACTACTTACCAGCTAATATATGCCAGACCTTGACATCTGCAGGTGTAATGTGATAATGTTATTCACATCATCTCATCACTTTTTGGCACATATGTGTATATTTAAATATTTCATTTACTGGCTTCAGAGTAATTTTTGACAATCAATCACACATTTTATCCTTGGCCTGTGCTACAGGGGAGTTAGGTCAATTTTTAAGCCACTTTGCTTCTACTGACAATTGCAAAAGTTCACTTGGTATCAGAATGATCTAAAACAAGACTGAGGCAGGGATCATTCCCGGAGGACCTTCACTCCAGAGAGAACACAAGTTTGAGAGAAGGGGAGGTACTCGGCTGCTTGTCGAAGAATACTAGATGCATTTAGGCTCACTCGCAATGGTGGCTAGTAGAGTTGCTCCATGCTCGATGAAGGTGCTTGATTCAAAAAGTCAGACTGACAGCCGTCCCCAGCTTCTTAAAGAAAGCCGCCCACACTCGGAACACGAACTGGGGACCTCGGTCAGACAGGATGTCCTCCGCGAGGCCATAGGGGAAGAACACGGCTACTTCAAGGGTGGTGGGTAAGGAACGAAATGGTAGGAACTGGACCCCCTTCGAGAACCGGTCCACGACCTCCAAAACCATCATGTACTCTTTTGAATCTGGGAGGTCCGTGATGAAGTCAACTGCAATGTGTGACCATGGCCTCTGCAGCACTGGGAGGAGCATTAATTTCCTGGCAAGCAACTGACAGGGAGCCTTGGATATGGCACATGACTTTACAGTCCTCTCCATGTCTCCCCGTAGTGAAGGTCACCCATATTTGAGTGAGCACCTCAAGAGCTTGGTGGATCCCTGGGTGTCCTGTGGCTGGAGTGGTATGTGTCCATTTAATAACCAACTTCCTCAGCGCTTCAGGCGACTGCTTCATGCGACTACACTTTTTCGACTGGACAAGACTGCGGTACAGGGTTTTGCACACTGGTGGGCATAATTTCTGAATCTAGATCCCAGGTAATCAGGGCTAGGATAAGTGCTGAGGGGATAATGGTTTCGATCACATTTTGTTCCTCTGGCGCAGGAAAAGAGTGTCTGCTTTACCGTTCCGAGACCCAGGACTATAGGTGATCACAAAGTTAAATCTACTGAAGAATAGGGCCCACCGAGCCTGTCTATCACACAATCGCTTTGCCTGCCGGATGAACTCCAGGTTGCAGTGGTCAGTGAACACCACAAAGACGTGTCTAGCTCCCTCGAGCCAGTGGCACCACTCCTCTAATATCGCTTTGACCACCAGCAGTTCACGGTTAGTGGTAACGTAATTTTGCTCCGCATCGGTCAGCTTCCTTAAGAAGGCGGCACACGGATGGAGTACCGTGCTTTTGTGACAGCACCGCACCTAATCCGACCTCGGAGGCATCCACCTCCATGACAAAGGGTTTTGTGGGGTACGGCAGCTGTAACACCAGAGCCATAGTAAATAGTACCGTGATCTTTTCAAAGGCTGTTCTAGCGGCCGGGATGACATGTAGCCTTCTGGGCTTGCCTTTTAACAGCTGTCACAATACTTAAGCCAGTGATGAACTGGCGATAGAAACTAGCAAAGCCTAGAAACCTCTGCAATTCCTTGACTGTTGTGGGCTCATGCCACTCAGTCACCGCCTTGACCGTCCCGTCATCCATCCCCACACCCCCAGGAAGATGAGCAGAAGCGGATGCAGGTACTTAACTGTAACGGCGTTGAGCCTACGATAGTCAATATAGGGTCTAGGTCTGCTGTCCGTCTTCTCTATGAAAATGAAACCGGCTGATGCGGGCAAACAGGACCGATGAATGCACCCCTGCCAGAGCGCTTCAGTCACATAGTCCTCCATTGCCTTGGTCTCAGTATCAGAGAGTGGATAGACTCTGGACCGGGGGTGGAGTTGCGCCCAGCAGGAGATCAATCACACAGTCCCATGGTCGGTACGGGGGGAGACGTGCGGCCTTATACGCGCTAAACACCTTGGAAAGGTCTCTATATTGTGTGGGAATAGTCACTGGGGTGTTCGCTAAGGGACTCTCAATAGTGGTGGTCCTGAGATACGAGGTTTTACAGTTCTTTGAACAATAAGGTGACCATTGTTTACTACGCGTGTCCTGCCAATCTGTGGATGGATTATGTATCTTTAACCAAAGGAGCCCTAAGATGAGAATGAGTTTGAGCACCAGGACATAAGGAGCGTTTCGTGGTGCTCGGGCTCCATGCTAACGCCCAGCGGCTTTGTAGTACGGGTGACGGCTTGCCCTGATACTAAGTGCCCATCTAAGGCTCTCACAGGTATAGGAGCTGGGAATCTCTCCACCAGGAGGGAAAGAGAGGACACAAGGGCTCTGGACATGAAGTTGCCAGCCGTTCCGGAATCTATAAGAGCAGACACAGGAAAACACATGTTAGACTTGTACACTTTCATGGGAACAGTACATTGTGTAACGGGTGCAGGTGTGAGAGTAAGGATTCGAGGTGCCCACTGACCCCACAGTACAGACAGAGGCCCCCTAGCAGTCTGTGCTTTACTCCTCTCCTGATGGGTGAGTTTGATCATGCCTATCTGCATGGGCTCCGAGGAGCTTTCTTCTTGCACGGGGACGACGACCTTGGGGCTTCCACACTCGGCTTGGTTTTCGTGCTTGAGAATTTTTCCGTGCCGGTGCTGGTCCAGCTTGATGTTCGGCTACTTTTATGAGCTTTTGCAGTGTGAGCTGCGTAAGAAATAAGAAATGCCTCCACATGTGTTGAAAGTGCAGTAGTGTTTATATAGCAGCTATTCTATGTGCTGTATTCCAGCAGCTTCATTCTTGATTCAGTTTACTGATGGGATGAAACAGAGCTCACACATGCACACACTATGCTTTACTATTTCAATTAATGTGTTGCTCCTGTTTGAAAGTGAGTTTCATTTATTGTAGCAAGGTCTATGAAGATTAGGTACAACCCCTAAGAAAGAACGTGGTGAAAATATTGTTATGTACGAGTTCTTATTCATTTCAAACAAGCTTTTGGATCGCAGCTTAGATTAACAACTTTCATTTGAACATGAACTGTGCAGATTGCAGCTATGGTTTCATGGTCACATGCAAGGGTTAAGGGCAATAGAAAACCATGGAGAGTACTCTGGGTGGCATCCTTGAATGTTGTCAGAATGTGGGCTGCATTTCTCGGCTGTGCTGGAAGGATCCTTCTGATAGAAACGGTCTCTGTTGACGTAGTGGTCTAGAAATGCAGCCAAGGTTGTGGAATGCAGTTTTTGTTTAGCTATGGTGACTGACAGTAACTGAGATGAAGGAGATATGTTTTGTGCCCTCCAATCAAATGACATAACACCCATCACTAACAGTGTAACAAGTGACTATGTTCTTTTGGGCAATCAAATGTTCTGGGTCCACTCAGAGTGATACCAGACTCTGGAGATCTTTCCTCCTTTTCCAATATCTGAATGAAAACACTAGGAATTCCTTGCCAGCCCTTTTCAAAAATGATATCACTGTGCTGCTTTTGGGTAGTTGAATCTTAGTTGACAGGTGTAGACAGAAATGGAGCTCCAGATCAGGCTCAAAGTGGAAACTTTGATCCTGGCTTGGTATATCCCATTTGGGGCTGGAAACTACAGTGGTGTTCCTCAAATGTAGTCCTAAAAGGCCATTACCTAGAGAGAGACAGAGAAAAACACTTGTTGAATGATGGTGTTCTCTACACAGATAGCTAAACACATTATCTAGAGCTGCCTTCTAAATGTGTCACAGCACTCATTTGTAAATTATAACTTGTTTTTGTAATTTTGTATTTTATTTGCATTTATTTGCTTCAACAGATTTGATGAAACTGATGCTTGTTTCACTATAATACACATATTATAAACACAACCGTCCTAAATAATTGTAATCAGAAAACACAGCTAAAAATTATTATTGAGTTTGAGCACATATTAATGCCCCCCCTCTCCCTTGACAATGCTATTATTGCCAGAGGTGTATGAGGTTTTTGGAATTGTATCAGTATGATGCAAATAATTTCTTTAGAAATACATCAGACAGATGTTTAAATTTAACAAAAAAGAAAGGACCAGACAAGTAACACTGAGCAGAGGCCAAATGTATTTGATGCATGTGTAACCCTACAGAAATAACTATTAAGACTGTATCATAATGCTAATCTATGTAGATGTAGTTCTGTTTTCCTCTTTATGAATGCATCATATTTGGAGATTTCAACATCCGAATACAATTCCCATGTTGGTGCATACCTAGTGGATTGGTGTTAATACGTGATATTCCTGAAATTAAGTGGTTTAGGTGGTCTGGGGAGGGGGGTTCTCAAACTGTGCCGGTAAGGCCTTGTCTTGACAGGCAGTAGATTTTTTTATTATGTTTACAGAACTCCACTTCCTAGCTGATTTGTGCTCACTGATCTGGCCATCAAGGCATTTAAAGTGTCCAAAGACAGCGTTGGATTCCTGTGTGATGACCTCCTAGCCAGGAACTGACGCTCATCCCAGTGTCCATTCTTACGGGAAACTGGTAACAAATCATTTTGATCGAGTGTCCGGATTGATTAGACATCAGTGTCGAGTCGTGCAGGGGTCTGCGACGATGGGAAAGTCAATGAGGATGAATGGAAATGTCTCTGTTCGCCGAGCGTGAGGGGTCCATAAATATGGCTGCAAGTTATCTGACCAGGGGAGCGTAAGCTGAGCTGGTGCTCTGCTGCCGGGAAGCGTGCTCGCAAATTGACAATTCCCCATCAAGCACCTGCCAATCAGTGCAGCCTGGAGCGACTCACGGCTGCAACAGCTGGCATGATGCCTCCAGCTCTGCCACTCAGTAGTGCAATGCTAAAGTGCTGGACTTTGAATCAGACGAGTGGGATTTGAGTCTGCATTGGGGCAGATGGTAGTCTAGTGGTTAGGGAGTTGCCCTTGTGATCTGAAGATTGTGGATTTGAGGTATGCCTTAGCAAGGTACCGTCCCCACACACTGTTCCTTGGGTGCTGTGTCACTGGCTGCCCACTGCTTCACTTGGTGAATGGATTAAATACAGAGAAAGAATTCCACATTGTTCACACTGGGTGCTGTGGTTCACACGTGACTATAAGGGGCAACTTTACTTTACTTTAAAGAAAAAGAAGCACCCTAACATCCTGACTCCTTCATATTGCAGCGCTGTGCCACAGTTTGGACTCTAGGCGGTGGTAAAACACCAGAAATGACTCACGTTCTTCAAAAATGAGCTTTTTGCAGCATGGATGAACGTGTGGGTTAGATGTACAGTCCGAAAGAGAAAAGTATCGCTCTAAAGTCTTAGATGAGCGAGACTCTGTCCCACCTGTGTTAAAAAGGCAAGTCTGACCAGTGCAGTGTCCTTCTGCTCTCACTTACAGGGGTCGCTTCAGAAAGCCTGAAACACTTCACTCAGTTATCTTTTTATTTCGTCTCGCCTTGTTTTAAAAGAGAAATTGATTTGCATCTTCTAGTCTGTTTTTTTCTCTCCACCTGTCAATCAATGTTTTTCTGGACCTAAACAACGATCTTCTTGAAGTCATTTGCATCCCTGAATTTGAGTTCCGCGACCCTTTTAGGATTCAAAATTTCCAAATCATGGAAAACTGAATATTACCCACTTTTGTTTAGTTTATCACTAAATAAATTCACACCAAATCCGTATGTGAAAACTAAGTTTTGTATGGTCCGTTTTGTATAGTTTTATCGTACATCACACGCATTTTCAGGAAAAAACCGCAAAAACATCTTCAAGAAAACAAATGTAATATATTAATCTAGAAAAAATCTGAACAACTGAAAAGAGAGCATTCCAATGCAATACAACTTATTTTTAATATTCATCTCATTATATTTGTCTTATGTTTGGCAAAAGTAAATGCTTGACGTCATTTGAAGGTTTAATATAAGCCTTCACATCTCAGTTTTCAATACATTTTCTCTCATGTTTGTGATTTTACAGCAATTTAGCCTCAATGAAAAGTATAAGGGGTGCAGAGCTGAGCAGGGCAGCCAATCAGAACAAAGTTCATTTACATATATAAAAGGACCTTACAAAATAAAGAAGGGACATAATAAAGACTGGAAAATGGTAATGTAGGAATGAATTAGAACGGGTGTGGGTACATACAGCATACAGGTTATAAATGGGTGGATTTTGTAGGGAGCGGAATGTCAGTCCTGCAGCCTACAAACTGCCCCCCTCGTGTTATTTCTCAAGCGTCGCGCCTGTTGTGCTGCAAAGGGCCTAAAAGTGCCTTGGTTGGGTTACAGGCACTTCAACTAATGTGAGCCCCTCTCTGTGCTCAGAGTGAGCCGTTCCCACCGCATATACGACCCTGATTTATGACGGAGCAGCAAAGGCACGTGGTCTTTTAATAAGATAGGTGTTTCGTCACCATTTGACATTTTAGCTAAGTTTTACTGGGGCTGAAAAACTGTGGCTCCGTTTTTTTCTCTTTATGAACAATGGACTTCCAAACAGCCTGTTGACTGGAGCTCACATCCTTTATTTGATATGGGTATTATTAATTATTTGTTTATTATAGGAAGTTTGCCGTTTGTTAGGGGTCTTTCCTTCCCTTTGGGTGGGAAGTGTTTCCAGGAGAGCGACTCTCTCTGTTAATTCAGGAAACCCTAAACCCCCGGGCTGACTTTATTGAGGTGGTCGTGTTAAGGTCCGTGTAGTTTCTGTGGAGGAGAATAGTGAGAGAGGGTTTTGGCGGGCGGATCTGGATTTTTTTCAGCGCCGAGCATGAGACCCCGCGGTGAAAACGGAGCTGATTCGGGCGAAGAGTTGCTGGAGGGCTTCAGGACTGGTGGAGCTCAGGTTCTGCAGACCTGAAGAGGACAGACTCGGCCGGATACGGCAGGACCGCTCGCGCGCGTCTTCCTCCACCTACCCTGCTCCTCCTCCTCCTCTCTTCCTCCTCCTCCTCCTCCTCCTCCTCTCTTCTTCCTCCTTCTCTTCCTCCTCCTCCTCCTCCTCATAGCTTAAGTGCCCGAGCCGCTCCTCTACTTTTGCCTCCCAGGTTTCGCTCTCCGAACGATCAGATTTACACTGATACAATTATAACCATGAAACTATCGTACTGAACTGTTAGTAATAATAATAATAATAATAATAATAATTATTATTATTATTATTATTATTATTATTATTATTATTATTATTATTCTTATTGTTACTGTTATTTTATTATTTCAATAA
>JBBPCY010115999.1:0-18252 GCA_037974405.1 Brachyalestes nurse | reverse complement strand
TGTGTATATGTAATTTGATAGATTTCTTTTTTATTGGAAACATTTTCTCTCAGTACTATCATAACATTTTACTATGTCAGAAACACAGACATATTTCTATTTCTCGTATAAATATATTTGGTGCAATTATTCATGGAAGTCCATACTCAAAGGTCATTTAATATTCTATATTCCGCAGCACTTGAGCCATTCATAACCAGGACGTCCACACTTGAAGTGTGAGTGTGTTTGACTGGCACTTGAGTGAATGACTGCCACAGAATACAAGCACCAGTCTATTTTCTATACTGCAGTGTTGCTGAGATTGGCCTTGGGTTCATTTCACTACACAAGAATGCAGGAATGCAGCACTGCAGGAATATTATGACTGGGCTGTTATTGAATCACTCTTGTACAGAGTCACTTGGCTGTGGCAGGTAGCTATGACAGCAAAAATAGAAATGTTTGTGTCCGTCTATTTTTCCTCCTCTTTATTCATCATGTCCTGGCACAGCTTTGAAGTAAAATGTGCTGTGCATGATATTGGATAAATTGATTTGTCTATTCTTCACCAGCAAATGTGGACAAGCTTAACAGAACACTGGCAAAATCCCATTCAAGCTAATATGAAATTATTATAGCTGGCTTTTGAATATTTCAACTTATTTAAGAACCTGTTCTACATTGTTAATATTAAAATTAACGACAGTTTTAAGAGCTTTTGTTGCTACAGGTATATACAGCAACAGTGCAGTAATAGTCAGCTGAAGCCCAGCTGCTCGCATGTTATGTGGAAGCTATGAATGTGTGACTATATGATTTCTGGCATCTGCTCTTTTAGCTTCATTGTGTCTAAAATAAGCCAGATATACATTTTTTAGATTTTTTTTTAGCATTTTACCACCTAGGAACAGTCCTTTGCTGGTAACATGTGGTTGTAGTCTAGTCTACAGATTTTGTGCTCCAGAATAATAAACATATACTTGAACACCAAACAAACTTGACTCACAAACTCGAGTATTCAAATTCCATTGTCATAACACACAAATATATAAATTAATGTGTGTGTTGGCATATGTTGAATGCAGTTTTTGGGGTGTAATCAAACTGTATAAAACCCATTTTTTTACCTCTAAATTTTGTTGTCTATCAGTGTTAGGAAGCTCGTGATTGGCTGTCTAAATCACATAATGAAATACTACACTAGTAACTCCTGGAACTGTGCTCACTTGGGGTTTTGTGTCTTCCTGACAAAATGTCTGAAAACAGATGCACAGCAGGAACTGTTTCATAGACTGGCAATACAACAAATGTACTGAATCATTTGACTTTAACTATATATTTTCATGTATTTTTGGTCCTTGGTTTTTATGAGATGTTTACAACACCTCTGCTGGACCATTTTAAATACAAATAGAATAAAGAGCAGGGTGTACAAATCTGTTTTACACTGAGAGTTTGTCCAAAGCCTTGAAAATAAATCCTCAGTGTTATCCTTCATGCTCCATTAATAAATTTAAGAGCAGAAAACTGTGCTGTGTTTAATAAGAGGACCAGACCAGTCTAGTCCTCCCATTATGGACAGGAATCAATGCCAAAAAGAGTCCATGAGAATTCAGGAGTTGATTCCCAAGCTGACTAATCAGTTAGTTACCATGTTTAGCTAGGTAAACATATTTTATTGACATTACCAAGAAGATAGCTAGCCATTCTTACTTTGCAGTTGACTATAATATAGTGATTTTGCTCCATGGTCACAACAGTCTCTGTAAGTTGCAAGTGCTCGCCAGGAATTCCATCCAAGTTTAATCTGTCTTTATATGTTTTTCTGATGTAATTCCACCACATTCTGGCTCAGCTCAAGTGAAGTCAAGTAGGTTTATTGTCATTTCAACCATATACACAACACACAATGTGCCTCCAGGACCATGGTGCAACACAAGAACAGAAACGGAAACACCACAAGACTTCAAGTGCAGACAGGACAAAGTATACAGAGTGGGAAAAAAATAGAAAATGCAAGAAAAACACGAGCAACAAAACAACAGAACAAGACAACAATTCATGCAGTCAAGATCTACGGTACTAGTTTGAATGAATACAGTATTATGACAGCAGTTACATGTGCAAGAATGCAGAAATGCAGAATAGAGGTAGACAGCAATAATTAATTAAACTACTGCAGCAGCAGGACAAAGAATGTGCTACGTAATAATAAATAGGAGCGTATTTACAGAGGCATTTGGAGTGTGAGTTGTTTGTATCGAGAAAAACGGATTAATAAGTATATACATGGTGTGAGGAGGAGGAGGAAGGGGAAGTTGAGGTGAGGTGTGTTTGTGTGTGTGTGTGGGGGGGGGTTTAATGTCCTGTTCTAATTGAGGAATCTGATGGCCTGATGAAAGTGTTTCCCATTCTGGCAGTGGAGGCCCTACAAATACTTTTGCCAGATGGGAGGAGGGAGAAGAGGGGTTGTGAGGGGTGTGTGGGGTGGCTTTGTGGATGCATCGTGTTGTGTAAATGTCTGTGACAGAGGGGAGACAAACTCGTCTTGTGGTGGTGCTTTGAAGCACATTAGAATGATGGTGGAGCTCAGAGAGATATTGAACATGTCTGTGAGGATGTCTGCCAGCTGGACTGTACATCCTCTGAGTGTTCCTCATATCTGCCATGGTCAGACAGAGCACCTTATATCATGGTCAGACAGAGTTTTCCTCATATCAGCCATAGTCAGACAGTGCACCTGGTCGTTGGGGGGCATGTCATGTCATTTTGTGCTTCAAACTGTGTTTAGAAGTGATTCAGCACATCTGGAAGGAAAGCCTCACCATTACAGGCAGGTGGAATGGCCCAGAACAGGTAGGCCCTTGCTGTTCTCAGGGCAGCCTTATCACCCGCTCTGAAGGCAGTCATCACATGCACCTCCACAGTCATCCATGGCTTCTGTTTGGGGCATCTGGTGGTGGCCTTGTTGTCATCTTTGCACTTGCTGATGCAGCCAGTCACAATTGCTCTGTAATCCTCTAGGCTGGTAGAGCCACCACAGATTGCAGCCTGCCTAAACATGTCCCAGTCAACACGCTCAAAGCAGTCTTGAGAAGCACAGATGGCACCTAAGGGCTAGAATTTCAGGAGGGGCTTGGTATGTCTGATGAGTGGTCTACATGCTGGGGTAAGCATGAGGTGAACCGAGTAGCCGTTTGTGTACACACAGTCCAACACTTTCGCCCCCTCTTCGGCAAGTCCAAATACTGATGGAATTTAGGGATAACTGACTTAGGATTTGCATGATTATAATCTTCACAGACAGTTAAAAAAAATCAGTCTGCGTGAGTTCTGGAGCTGAGTTCTGCTGATGGCTCCATAAAGTTTGGCCAGCGCGTTGTTAGCGTTGTAACCCTGGGTGCTATATAACTTATACTACGACGACGAGTCCAGTGGTGAATTTCTGTGGTGTATCTAACCGACACAAACCCCAGCAACTGTGAGCAGTAACTAGAGAGTAACCTCTCGTCTTGCCACTCCACATCAAGTGCCACAAGTTCCCCATTATGGTCACTGAGGTAGAATAGCGTGTTGCTAATCAGTACATCTATTTCCGGAACCCTATCGCTGAGCCATGTCTGCTTAAAAAACGAAAACACAGCAGTCACTAAACTCACACTGGGTAGTATGCTGGACTTGGATGTAGTCCGGTTTGTTGTCCAGGGAGAAATCTTAGCTGAGCAGGATGAATAGGATAATTGGCTGGCTAGCATTAGAATGGCATGGACCCCCACTTGGTTGCTGCGTCTCTGCCTCCTTGCTCACCACTTGCGATGTTCCCTCCCCTGGCCAGCGGTATCAGGCCACACTGAGATCTGAATGCCTGGTTCCCGTAGCAAGGAGAGGTCACAGAGCTTCAGCAGCGATCAGTTCTTGCCTGTATCTTAGACATAAGAGTTTACCAGCTCAAGTTCACTTTATTCTTCGTCCCCAATTGGCAGATTGTTTGCCACTGGAATACACCACAGTAAAAGCAACAAACAAAACATGCAACATACAATACAGGCCACTCACAAACCATAAGAAGTAAGAAATAAAAGAAAGTAAAAAAATAAATAAAATAAATCGGCAACTAGCTAGAAATAGGGATCACTGAGTGGACAAGGGCTATCCCTCTTTTTCATGAATAGAAAGAGGGATAAAATAATTTTATATCTCTGTTTAAAAGCCATGGTTCTGATATACACGTTACTGAAGGTTCTGAAAATACAACATTGACCTTTTGCAGCAAAGGTGCATCCACACTGCTCTCATTTTGTATAGCAGTTTGATCAAATCAGATAAAATTTCTGCTTAAATTCCATTGCTCATCTCAATAAAAAGTATTCGATCGGAAGCATATCATTGCTGTCAATCATGTATTTATTTTTTGCTTGTGCTATTTTTTCCTGCCTTTTCTGCAGCCTTTTCGCTGGCCTTTTTATTCATAATGAATAGACCAGTTGAAAAAGCCCAAAATCATTCTTATCCATTAAAGCGAAGAACCATTTTTCTTGCCCTATTAAGTTACCATTAAAGACATACACAGATTTGTTACGACAGTAGCACTATGTTTGCCCTGGCCTTCTTCCAAATGAAAGTGGAGGTGCTCCATTGCTCCATTGCTCATGCACCTATAGCCAGCCCTGGTCCTGTGGTATCCTCTCCAGGACCATACCTTGTAAAGCAAACTGCCAAATGAGAACCCATTAATCAAACTCGCATCATAAACATTTTATTTAGCAGCGGCTTTGCTCCTGAGATTCGGTGCAGAGCCTTGGGGAACAGCCCAGCTGTAAATCTGTTACTGACTGCGGGCCTAGTTGGCACGCTCATAAACCAACCCAGCAGTGTTTACCGGGAGTGACCTTGGCGGTCAGCAGACTATTCCACACGTTACAACCTTGTGACCTTCCTGTTGACCTCCTGAGTGACTCCGTATGGGAGTTGTTTTTGCCCTTAAGGTCCAAACACAGCCGGGACATGTACCAGAGGTTATGTTTCTATACACATGCTAAGAAAGAATTAGAGTTATTATTGCCATTTTCCTAAACTCTTTAAAAGTAATTATCTAATTCTGCAATTAATAATGCAGTTTATATAACGTCTGTATTCTATGTTGACATATTTGATCAACTATTGACTTTCTGTTTGTTGTCAAAAATGATGTTTTTTCTTCCTGCCAAAGAATGCACAACTGTTCCTTTATAATCTCCTCTTCTTAATACAAATATAAATGGTTTGGTCGGAGGGTTTAGAATCTGCATATTCCATAGAATTTCTTCTCTTTTTGAGAAACAATGAGAAGTCCTCCATGTAAAATGACAATGTGCTGGTGATAAGCATGACTTCTAGGGGTTAAGTGTTGCTGCTGAAGTTGTGTGGTGCTGTTGTATCTTAATTGGTCTTTGCCAATAATTTGATTGTATGCAGGTCGGCGCTGTGTTAATTGCATTCTGAGGAAATGATTCCCCCCTGCACCGCTTCCTGAGATGTGATTTCACGTCTAGGATGTGTTGGATTGTTTGCAAATTGCATTACTCCCAGACTCATTCATTCAGGTTCTTATGGGGTTCTGTAGTGGTATAATGTTTTAATAACAATTTAAATGCTTAGATGGTTCCTTGTTTCACTCTCATTGTGCTCCAGTTGCCTCTATAAAGTTGTGGTGGTTAGTTTTTGTATTGTCCATTTAATCAATTTTTATTATTATTAGTAGTAGTACTAGTAGTATCCCAAGATCTAATTTGTGTTAAATAAAATACTAAATGTGACATCAACATTAGAGGTGACCTTTTCCTTAGAGAACACCCTAAGTGCTGATCTGATATATTTTTCTATTAACCTTTACAAAGAACTATTTTTAATTAAAACGCAGCTGCATGACATCACATAGTGTGACTGGATTCTTTTTTTTTCTGGTCCGACATCTGATCCGTACCTCTCAGAACCAATAAGGAAAACTGGGTTCTCTACAGAACCTCTCTACAAGATTCTGTCGACGGTCTGTTATTTATACATCTTTAAAGTCAACCTATAGCAGAACACATTCTTTCTTAACATGACATATTTTGAGTGAAAGGGGATTTTCAGGAAATATTTGAGGATGGAATGTGATTTTATTCATCGTGATTTGACTGGATCATGATAAGTGGCCAATCTGAAGGGAAATTGGAGTTCAGTGCCTGCAGTCCGCAGAAGCCTGAGGGTTGTCACTGTCATCTTTTGTGAATAAGAGAAAAGCAGAAAAATGCATTTTGTGGTGGTGGGGTGGTTGTGCCCCCTCCAGGTAACCTATGTCACCTGTGCCTAAAATTGCTCCTGCATGTCTCCCCTCATCAGTTGACACACTTCACAGCACAATACACCCTTACAGTACCAGTCAAAAGTTTGGACACACCTTCTCATTCAATAATTTCCTTTGGTTTTATTATTGGCTACATTGTAGATTAATTTTGAAAACATCACCTATTGCTCTGATGACAGCCTTGCACACTTTGCACATTTTTTCAATCAGATTAATGAGGTATCGACCTAGAATGGTATTTAATTAACAGGTGTTCTTTGTCAAGAGTTCATTAGTGGGATTTCTTGCCTTCGTATTGTGTTTGAGATCATCAGGTGTGATGGTAGAGTTGGTACACAGTATTCCACTACGATTCTACTCCACATTATGGCAAAAACCACTTAACTAAATAAAAAAACAACAGTCCATCATTAGCTTATTACAAAACATATTCTGGTAATTAATATACAATGTAGAAAATAATAAAAACAAAGAAAAATCATTGCATGAGAAGGTGTGTCCAAACTTTTAATTGGTAGTGTATGTGATTTTTGAAAGAGAACTGAAATAACCAATTAGTGATTATTTTGCAACTGCTTCAAAAACTCAAACAGAAAGTGAGAGAGTAGATCTAGAGAATTGAAAGTAACAGAGAAGAGGGTTGTCTACAGTTTAGCTGAAGTAAATACGAGTGGTTGTGATGGGAGGGGGAGGGTAAACATGATACGAAATATTTGGTTAATATTTCTCGCCCTCCCTCTTGCACAAGCTGTTGCAGTCAAACATCAGAAATCATTTAGATTACAGAGAAACAAAAATGTCTTTTGATTGATAAGACAGTTCTTAACATGCCTGGGACGTTAACTTAAAAACATAGAAAGGTTCATTTTTACCTCAGATTCAGTTTATAAAATGTTTTTTGTACAGCACCAAAAAGGGTCACTAGTGGCATAGCCTTTTTGGTAGCATACGGATCTCATTTTGAAAAGTTTTGGTGGGCCTGTTTTGTGGATGGAAACAGGATCCACGATAACAAAAAACAAGAACTTTCTTTCCACACGGAGGATAATAAGGAAATGATGCGGTTTTGTTCCAGCATTGTTTTATGCCTCTGTCAGCATAGTGCGATTTCCTGTAATGTGATTCCGGTATCTCCTATCATATGTCAGGAAGGAAAAAAAATCTCTGCTTGGAAATAATCCTATTTAAGAAGTTCTGGCTGTTGGAGTTTACTATTTCTCTTTTTTTTGGTTTTCCCTTCAGTGTCTTAAATGACCCCTGCAATGCTGTAAGCAGATTTTTGGGCGATACCTCAGCAGGGGTGGTGGATGAGCGAAGCTTTTTCATGCCTCACTGCTTCTGTTTCTCTGTTCTGCATCTCGCAGGCTGCCGAGCCACATCTGCCAGAGTTAATTAACTTTTCATTAAAGCAGCGCCGTGTTCAGTGTGGCCGTTTTACTTCATGCCCTGAATTACGCTCCTCTGACAGCTGCTGAATGTGAGCCAGACTGCAGCGAGTGTGTATTTGAGCATTAATCTCACACGCTGCAGAGCCGCTGCAGAAGGCCTGACAACTCATAAGAGCTTTCCCCCTAAAGACCGCATTTCCCATGATGCCCTGGGCCCCTCAGAACCTCCCTGATTGGCAGCTGGATGGAAGTGAAGCTCATTAGCTGGACCTCCACTCTGCCTGCTCTGCCATGATGAACTGAACTGACCTCAAAAAATAACGATAGAGGCAACCTTTCTGTGTCATCTCTCTCTCTCTCTCTCTCTCTCCTTCTTGCTTCCTCCCTTGCTCTCTCATTTTCTTTTCTCTCTCTTTCTTCCTCTGTCTCACTTCGTCCTGATATACCTCTCTACTCTCTCACCTTTTTCCCATTCCTTCTCCCATTCCTTCTCTCTCTCTCTTTCTGTCTCTCTTATTTTCTCTTTACTTCTCTCCTTTGCTGTCTCTCTTTCTCCATCCCTCTCTATCTTTACTCTTTCACCTCTTTCTCTTTCCCTCCCTTCCACCCACTCTCACCCTCCTTGTCACTTAGTTCCTACCTTTCCTTTTTCTTCCTTCTGTTCCTCTCTCTCCTCTGTTCCCCTCGTTCTCCTTTTCTCTTTTCTTTTTTAATCATCTCCCCCACCCCACTCTGCCTCTCTCTCATTTGCTCCCCTGCTACTAATTTCCCTCGTTTTTCTCTTTTTTCTGTTTCCTTCACTTCTGTCACCTGTCTCTTTCCTCTTCCTTCCTTCTTTTTCCCCTCCTCTCTCATCATCTCTCTCTCTCTCTCCATCTCCTGTAACTTAACATTGTTTTCCCTCTCCTTCTCCCTCTCTTTTGTAATTGATCCGCATGACTATGCTGAATAGCTGAAGAAAACGAAGAACATTTATTTGGTACATATTTCTATATTTCGGGTTCCCCTCCACTGCTCGGGCCCAGCGAGGCGTCCACTCCGGCCTGATTGCCAAACAGAGACAAACATGGCTGTTGTTTCTGCACCGGACATGTTGATGCTCTGATTGATTGAAGCGAACCGAGTGTTAGCCATTATTGGCAGTGACTTTATGAATAAATGCATTCAAATGGGTCTGAATGTGATATTTCTACACTGGCCCTGTAATGGACTCACAATAATCATGGCAGACTAGGCTAAGCGAGGGGGATTAATGATAAATGAAAGCGTGCAGGGGCCTATGGGGGCCGGATTAGAGCAGGGCCAGCTGCATGCCAATGAACAAAATCATCTGGAGAGAAGGCGAGGTCGCGCTCGAACAGCTAACCAAGCCAGACACAAACCAGCTGAGACTACACACACACACACACTCTCAGTCCCTCAACCCAGTGGTAATGAGACGGACAGTCCTTTCACTGCTTTCATATAATACAATTATGAGTGTGTAGAAAGTCTCTGGAGTCAGCAACAATGCGTTTGTGTTCCTGTAGCTGTTCTAGCATTCATTCTTTGAATGATGCTCTAGAGCTGGTCAATCTGGGTAATTTCTATGGCTAAGCTTCACTTTAGGCCAGACTGATAGCCTTGGACATCTGCCCTACTACAAGCCCTCCCAGTTTATCCTTCATAGATTTAACAAGGCTGTAGCCCTGGAGTCAGCAACTGGTGGGGGGGACTCCTAATATATGCACCAACTAACATGCCATAAATGACAGTTAGCTAGAGAATTTAGCATCATGTTACGAGACCATAAACATTAATAAAATCATGATTGTTTTCATAACACTTTACAAAAGCTATGACAGGCACAGTGATACAGTGTAAGTAACTCATATTGCGGTCTAGTTTTCCACTTTTTTTAAACATTTGCAATTAATGAAAGAGAGACAGTACCGTTTTTTATATTGATTGTACCACAAAAAAGCATTTGTTTCTGCTGAGGTTGTGCAGGAAGAATCTGCAAGAATAAAACAGCCCATTTTCATATCACCCTGTTTACAAGTCTAAACTGTTACAAGCTGAAGTGCCGTGGCAAGATAATGATAGTGTGTGTGTGTGTGTGTGTGTGTTGTATTAGAGTTGTGTGGAAGAGTTTAAGTGTCAGTAAAGTGCTCCACCCTTGTTCTTTTTAGGAATTAATTTGCCTGAGCATAATAGGTTAGGCCTACACTGCTATATTTTAACTCATTTTTAACACCTTGTAAAAGATTTGAGGATCACCGTTTTACTAGGAACAAATTCATGTAAAAATAAAATTAATATGATTTTAAATAGCCTGGGTAAAGTGCTGTTATGGGGAAAAATGTACTCAAGCGCTGCAATAAAAAAGAGTTGTAATTTGTAACTTTCCACCTCTGGCTGAGTGCATGTTTCAGCTAATTTGAGACGGAGAGAGGGAGAGAGGAAAGAGAGAGGGGGGAGAGAGAGAGGGAAAGAGAGAGAGAGGGAGAGAGCGAGAGAGGGAGTGAGAGACAGCAAGAGAATGAGAGGGAGAGAGGAAGAGAGAGGGAGAGAGGAAGAGAGAGGGAGAGAGGAAAGAGAGAGGGAGAGAGAGAGGGAGAGAGTGAGAGAGGGAGTGAGAGACAGCAAGAGAATGAGAGGGAGAGAGGAAGAGAGAGGGAGAGAGGAAAGAGAGAGGGAGAGAGGAAAGAGAGAGGGAGAGAGAAAGAGGGAGAGAGCGAGAGAGGGAGTGAGAGACAGCAAGAGAATGAGAGGGAGAGAGGAAGAGAGAGAGGGAGAGAGGAAGAGAGAGAGGGGGAAAGAGAGAAGGAGAGCGAGGGAGAGAAGGAGTGAGAGGGAGAGAGAGGGAATGAGGGAGAGTGAGAGAAAGAGGGAGAGAGAGTGAAAGAGAGAGGGAGTAAGAGAGACAGTGAGAGAGGGAAAGGGAGAGAAGGTATGAGAGGGAGAGAGAGGGAATGAGGGAGAGCGGGAGAGAGAGAGTCTATAGACCGTACCTTCAGCGTCTGGTGTGCCAATTAGACAAAAAGCAGCGCGAGGTGTGTAATTCTGCACTGTTTTCTCCTTCCCCACAGCCGTGCAGTCCCTGAACAGCCTGAATGACCAAATTGCCCACTTCATGGTGAACAGGCCGAATGCTCTGAGCCACGAGGACGAGGCATTTTTGCCCACTGAGAAGGACACTTTGAGACAGAGTATGGCTCTAATGAGACACCTGCTAATGGATGCACAGGTACAGAAACACTCATATATACTCACACCATCAACTCACGTCTGTTGTTGTTTTGCTAAATGAAATTTAAATGTCATTCTGCAAATACACATTATTTGACCTTTCCTTGCTCCATACTCTTACCACAAATGCTTTCTTTTGTAGCTACTGTCGCTATGAGCTTTATAGAATGTTGGTGAAAGTCCTGTTAAACCTAATGAAAAAAAAAAACAATGAGTAACACAGGCCCCTGGTTGTTGAATAAAAGCTGATTTCCATATTACTCTCTAAATAATAATCAACCTAATCAGGCTTTGAACAAATGCATTTATACTCGGAACTCAAATGCATCTTTGGCTAGTCAGAAATCTGATTGCAATGTGGTAATATGTAAATCAGCTCGTAAATAGCATACACAACTGTGTCGTTCCTCGTTTTTCTGCTCCATTCACAAGAAAAGTAGAATTTTGCACAACCTAAGTCAAATCCTTATTTTTAACTTTTACTTTTACATTCATTTGACAGATACTTTTGTCCAAAGCAACTTACAATATGAGGAAACATTCAAGTTTCAGGACAGTGTGAGAACCAGAGGAGAGTTCAAAAAGTGCTAAAATCTTTTTGTAGGAATAGTGCAAGTAGATAGATGTGCATCTCATCTCTGAACAGATGAGTCTTTAGGAGGTTTTTGATTTTGCTGCTCTGGTTAGTTTAGGCGGCTCATTCCACCAGCAGGGAACCACAAAAGAGAAGAGTCTGGACTGGGTTTACCTTGTGTGTAGGGATGGCAGAGCCAGACAATCTTCCTTGGAGGAGCGGAGTTAGCAAGTATATTAAAACAATTGCCTCAAACTCAACTGAGATGTTTCAGATTTGCTTATGTGGCATCTGAACTGGATGATATACTGTTGCCTTTGATAATGGAAGCTAAAAGTGTTGTAGCAGCTAGCTTGAAGATATAGATAAAATACATTATAGATATCACAAACAACACATCTTATGATGTCAGAAGCCATATGAGCAACTCTATTGCTTTCTTGTGGCACAAGGGAGAAGTTGTGTAAATTAGATTTATGCTCAGTTATTCATTTTCATGCATGTTTCATGCCAAATTATTCATTTTCATGTTATTTTAAAAGATCAAATGGCTTTCTTTTGTTTCAGGAGGAAAAAGAGGATGACATGGATGATCCTCAAGATGGAGGTAGTGTACTCAAACACATTATAAGAACAACAAACCCCTTATAAAAGCTGAATAAAATGTTAAGGCCAAGTTTGAACTGAAAGGCAGGGATTTCGGTGAATGTACTTTTTAAAAAATAATGTAAGTAGTTTATGAGTAAGCAGGAAACATATTCAAACATACTGAATGTGTCAAAGAATCCCACACACCCAGGAGAGAGTAATTTTGCTGATATGCAACTAAACTCATTCTTGTCAAACAATGTGATTAAGAATGGTTTCATTTTTATTCATGTTCATTTGAGTTAGTTTCATATGTGTAGGGGCCAGGAACCTTACATTTTAAAGTCAGGCACATTTAAAGTCAGAACCATAGAAATTCTTTACTTTAAGCACCTGACCTTTTATATGAGATCAGGGTGCGTTTTTTAGATGATAGAGACCGCCAATGCTCTCCTTCGATTGTCATGTCATTGTTGTTGGATGGCATTCATGGCAACATTTAAATGGTTACAATTTGCAGTTAGTCATGTACCATTGCTGTTTTCGACCACTTCTTCGAAGCTCAATCTTGTATTTGTAAAAAGACTAAACAATAATAATGCAGTCTTAGACATCAGACATCCACACATAGGTAATTCTGTGGTTAATTACCCAATAACCACCATTATAAACTGTCATAGTAAATTGTACCATCATAACTACACATAACTAAACAGTTGCATGCTGTGTTTGTTTTCCCTCTGAATATAGAAATGGATGGATAATCTTTAAAAAAATTAACTACATTGCATTATGTTGCTTGGTGGTCTCATTTTAACCAAAATAGACTCTGTTTACACAGTCATTCATGTGACTAATATCTAAATTGTATAAAATTGACCCAATAAGATTGTAGCCGCATTAAATTATACGTGGGAGTCAAATGCGTCTCTGGTCAACAAGGTTGAAATCTAAGGTGCCAAGTAATATGCTAAGCAGCAGCTGTACAACAGCAAATTGCTGCTCCTTGTTTTTCTGTTTTATCAGATCACAATTTTGCAGTCAGTAAGAAGAAGGCTGTTAGGAGTAATTAGCCTTTTTCGACTAGTCTTTGTCATCATGAACCACATATGTTGAAACACAGTGTAATGTAGCGAGCCGGAGTGAAATGATTAGGCAATTAAAAAAGTAACCAAACTGACACTTTTGTTGAGCTAACTAAATGGTGGCAAATACTATTGAAACAGGCTCAGGAGAAACACAGGTTAAGAGATGAACTGGGGAGATGTCTGAAGTGGCGGCAGTGTGAATGTAAATGGAGATCTTTTTCTCATAAACAAAACAGTGGGGGGTGGCACCATTGGGAGGGGTTTTAGGTTAAATATACCTTGAGTGTTTTTGAGACAATGTTCAGTAGTAAGCACCCCCAGCCTGTGTCCCTACCGAAATTCTGCCTGAGACACTGGCAAAAAAATATTCATTATGAATTATTTAACTTGACATATAATTTGTGTATAGTGTCTGTCAGCAAAATTTCTCTGCATGATCTTTGAATAAGTGACTATTAGAACCACTCTCCAGCAAGTCTTACATACCAGTATTTGATGCTTTGTTCTCTAGAGGGTGTGAACTTAACCATGGCTGTTTTAGAAGAGGAGGACGATGCTGTGGTTGTTGAAATAGAACCTCCAAAACCCAAGAGAAAGACGATTGCTACGTTACAGGTCTGTAGACATTTGTGATCTCTGTTGGTATACATAGCACCAAAGAAATGTTTAGACCCACCCAAGTGGAGATAATCCCAATGGCTATCTTAACCTTTATGTAAATCTTGATCTAAAGGCTATTGCTTAAAATCTGTTAGATAAATATTGTACTTGATATATAATTTATATTTAATTTTTTAATTGCTCTCAGCAAGTAGGAGGGAGACAGGTTGAATACATCTGTATTATGGAGGATTATTTACACGTTTCTAGGGGTAAAGAAGGCTATACACTGGGGACTGTCAGAAATAGGGGCTAAAGGGTGTTAGTGTTCCAATTACGGGTTATGGCCAAGGGCACAGCCAAGGGAGACTATTTGGGTAGAATTAGGAGAGAAACATTTTTGGCATGGCTGGGAGTGTAAGGGCATGGTGATGTGTGAAAATGGCTGGTTACTAACAGGCCGGCTGTCCAGGGTATGGATTGTGACAGGGTTGACAAGGAGGCAAATGGGAAGAATGAGGGAGGACACTAAGGACGGGGAAAAAATGGCTAGCTGACTCAGAATCTACGAGAGCAGACACATAGACATCATCGCTAGTATTATACAGTGAGACAGGAATTAGATTGGTCAGTAGAATGGCTTCGTTCAACAACCTGCTCAGAGTCTATGCGGAGGGTCTCCGACCCCTCACCAGTGGCATTTTCCTCCACGGTAAATACAAAGTCCACTGCCGAACATTGTATACAAACTTTCAGACACTGGACAGTGTTTCAGAATACAATATTTAAGCTCATTTGTCTCATTTTCTTACCTCAGCTTTACAAATCAGAGCTAGAAAATGAATTCAGTGAGTTCATGGACTGGTTGCACACATTCCCCATCTTCAAAGGCAAGGCCAACTTCGATGAAGAGGATGAGAATGAAAGCGATAGAATTATGGGCAAATACAAGGTAACCAGAAATATTACAGCAGCAACAAGAAAATGTATTTTCAAATTCTCCATTGTCTTTACACAATGAGGATTAGTAAAACACAGATCAGTTAATATGTATTAATTGATATAAGGAAAGGAGAGATTTAATACACTGTAATGAACAATTATGCTTTAATAAGAATGTAAACATCCAGGTATTTATGTCACTGAGACTCTTTTGTTGTATTGCAGGGTTCCTTTCTGATTTACCCCATTTCATCTGATAATGAGGACATAGAGTTCCAGATCACTAAAGGAATCCCAAGAAACTCCCCAATCAAAGTGCTTGTCAGGGTGTATGTGGTGAAGGTAAAAGTTTGAATCAATGTAATGGTTGAGTACATTGGCATCTATAAGGAATTTGTGCATTAATACGTGGAAATAAGATGAAATAAAATAACCAGAATACAAATAAATATGATACCACAAACCTTATCAATAAAGTAAACAGAATTCTCCAGACAAATTGTTAATTAAAGAAGTTTATAAACATGTGACTAATGGTAAATAAGCATAGCCAGCCTACTGTTTAACTGTAATTGGCTCACATTACTCTGAGCTTCTTAAATACAGGTCAAACCATTGACTTAAGATCAGTCTGAGTAGGTTTACTAGCATGTTTTGGGAATTATATCTATTCCTGAAGGCCACAAACCTGGCCCCTGCTGACCCAAACGGAAAGGCTGACCCCTATGTGGTGGTGAAGGTGGGACAGCAGCAGATGGACTGTAAAGAGCGCTACATTGCCAAACAGCTGAACCCTGTGTTTGGAGAGTGAGTGCACACAGCCCAAGGCTTGGCTATTTTTTTTTAATAATTTTTTTTTTTTAATTTATTTATTTTGTATTATTTTCTCTCAGCTGACTTTCATGTGCATATTTTCTGCAGAGTGTTTGAGCTGAACGTGTCTTTCCCACTGGAGACGGAGCTGATCCTCACTGTGTTTGACCATGACCTAGTGGGATCTGATGACGTAATTGGAGAAACACGCATTGACCTTGAGAATCGATTCTATAGCCGTCATCGGGCCGGCTGCGGACTTGCACTTTACTACGACAAGTGAGTGACCACTGCTGTAGATAGTAGTACCACCACCACCATCATATATTTTACTGACCTTTGGTCAAAAATGTATGACAGACATGCAGTAAAACTCAAAATATAAAATATTTGTTTCAGTAATTGAATTGAAATTGTGTTAAAATGTGGACCCATTTGCATTGGTGATGGAATATCAGTGGTACTAGGCGATTTGTAACTGTAGTGGAGCGAGTGGTGACATTGTGAAAGGGCTGTCACAATCGGAATCAGAATTAGAAAACCTTACTGATCCTGGAGGAATACAGAGGGATAAAGTTGATCAGCCTCTGCATGAAGTTCTGGGAAAGCGTGGTGGAAGCTAGGTTAAGAAGAGATGTGATGATCAGTGAGCAGCAGCATGGTTTCATGCCAGGAAAGAGCACTACAGATGCAATGTTTGCTCTGAAGGTGCTGATGGAGAGGTACAGGGAAAGTCAGAAGGAGTTGCACTGGGTCTTTGTGGACTTGGAGAACACATATGACAGGTGCCAAGGGAGGAGTTGTGGTATTGTATAAGGAAGTCAGGAGTGGCAGAGAAGTGTGTGGGAGTGGTACAGGATATGTATGAAGGCAGTGTGACAGCACTGAGGTCTGTGGTAGGAGTGACTGATGCTTTTAAGGTGGAGCCCTTTCTTGTTTGCTATGGTGATGAACAGGTTGACAGACGAGATCAGACAGGAGTCCCCAGGGACTATGATGTTTTCAGATGACATTTGGATGTGTAGTGAGAGTAGGAAACAGGTTGAAGAGACCCTGGAGGGATGGAGATATGCTCTAGCAGTGTGATAGATGAATCTTAGTTTGACGGACAGGACAGGGGAATGCTACCTGCCAGAATGCACAGTGCCTAATGTATCTAATTGTACCTTTTTTGTTAATATTTATGTTAATTCTTTTCTCCCATGAGCCTATATTTGTTGAAACTGCTGAGCTGCGGCTGCTGTAGTCTGCTTTTCATTTCTGTTTGTGCTAAAAGATAAGGTAAGTGAGAAAAGGCTGCTGAAGAACTTGTGTCATGTGACGGCAGGGACGGCTATAATAAATGGAGAGATGCCAAGAAACCCACTGCCATCCTGGCTGAGCTCTGCCGGAAAAATGGCATCCCACCTCCTGAGTATAGAGAGATGGAGATCAAAGTTCTCAACAAAATCTTCAGAATACCCAACGAAGCTTTTCCAGAAGGTCTGTGACCTGTCTTAGTATTCACTCGTTCATTCATTCATGTTCTGAAACTGCTTAAACCACACTAGGGTTGCAGGTACCTGGAGCCTATTCCACGGTCAATGGTTGCGAGGCAGGGACTCACCCTGACAGGGCGTGTGCACACTTGTCTTAATATACAGTTTAATTTTTGTCTAAATGCCAATGACAATAAATTGATAATTTGTCAGTAAATTCAGTCATAACCATCACGTTAACATTGTCACATTCTCTCATGATAGAAAAGCTTATTTCAGAAGACTACGGAAAAAAGTGTGGCCAAATTTAGTAAAAAATCAAATTTCCTGTTTCCCAAATGTAATCGCTCAGACAATGACATGTTTGGTGTGTGAAACTTGCTTATTCAGCTTTGCATTGGAACTACATGGCCAGTTTAGCTGTGCCATGGAATCTTATAACCTACCAATTAGCATTTCGTCAGCTACCTAAATTATGCGGTTTCTTACAGTGTATAACAATAATATTTATGAAATGGGCAAATGTATGGACAAAAATGGCTTCAGCATGGCTGCTACTGTTTTTACCTTTATGACATGCTTTTGCCCAATTTTATAGATAACAGTGGGTCATACATCATCAGAAACAGCATAATCAGTTCCATTTAAGTTTAGGTAATTGAACCGCCAATGCATGTTGGAAATCCTGTTTTTTTTAGTTTAGAACTGGCTCTACGAGGTTAATGTTGTTAACAAACACTAGAGTCAACAGTCACCCAAACTGTTTTCTTAAAAATTAAGCACAGAAACTTGCTCAAGCCTCATCCGTCTGTTCATTAAGGTGGTGCAGACTTGTCAAAGTGGTTTAGGACATTGCCTGACTGTGAGCTGTAAAAATGGGGGAAAAAAATCACTGCTACAGACAGCAGTTTCAGAAAACCAGAGTTGGTTTGTGAGAGCAGAACATGTTTTTTAAAATAACTGCCTGCAGTGTTAAGCTGAACAGTGAAATGTTCACAGCAGTGGTTGCTCCTGGTCAATATTTTTGGTGAAACAAACCACCCTTCATCCCCGGCACGCCGCAAAACATACTCAGCACCTCGCCGAACCCTGGGCCACTTGATTTTCTTACCCTAAGTACCTATTTCACCTCCATGTTCTGCTGTTGCTGCCTCACATTCTGTTGTATCTTCTCTCTCCTGCTCTTCCCTCAATCTCCTCATAGTTAGTGTTAAATCACTACAAAATATAAAAAGTATTT
>JBBPCY010115946.1:0-13474 GCA_037974405.1 Brachyalestes nurse | reverse complement strand
GACACAGTCACACTACTGCTCTTACCGACACAGTCACACTACTGCTCTTACCGACACAGTCACACTACTGCTCTTACTGACAGTCACACTACTGCTCTTACCGACACAGTCACACTACTGCTCTTACCGACACAGTCACACTACTGCTCTTACGTTTAATTTGTATTGTTCATTTTATAGATGGAATTTTGTTCACGAAGGTCTTCTTCTGACTCTCTTTCTCATTCTCTTTCTTTTTCTCCCTCTCTCTGTCTCTCTCCCTCTCTCAAAAAGTGAAAAAACACAAATGCGGAGCAAAACACAACTCTTGTCTGTCTGTCTGTCTGTCTTACCTTTGGCATTAACACAGTTTCTCACTTTGATGACATTGTCCTGGTTCCTCTTCAGTGTTGTTCCAGCACAGGCTGTGAGGCGGAAAGGGTATAAAGAACATATGAACAATGTTGATTGATCACGGTCTGGGTCGTTGGATAGATCAGATCTGCGCCTGAAGAATTCAGACAGGAGCTCCACTGAACTCCAAGATGAGCTCTGATCTGCTTCTCAGGCTCTAATCTTTCAGCAGTCGCTCCATCAAGAATGAGTAGATGACACTGAGCGCTATATACATAATTGAAAGGAGGAGGGTCAACATTTTTAATGTCACTTTATTAAAAATGTGGATTATTATTTAAAATCATTATCCACCTCCTGAAATTAGAAACCTATAAAACCTGGAACTTGTGCTCTAACATTGCCATTTATGTCTAAATAGTCATGTTTTATGTATTTACACTGTTTTTGTTTATAGTTTCCTTTCTTTCTTCTCTTCACTGTTATTCCCTGGTTTTACTTATTCAAACTTTTGTTGACGTTTGGTCTATTCATAATCTTAACTATCTCTATTATTATACAAGATTTAATTAAAAAAAATGTTTATGCCTGTCTTTGCAATTTAGACGCAATGATGAATCTAATAATGAGCCTAAACAATAAACTTTGATTTGATGCAATGTGTCTTGACATAAAATCATTGATTAAAAGGGAGTTCCACTGATAAAGTGAACATGTTAAAGTTATTAAGAGAGGTCTGATATGAAATGCTCTGTTCTAGATTCAGATGGTAGTGATAGGGAACCACACATTTCTGAAGCAAATCTCTCTCACAGAAAGAGATTTCCTGATGTTTGAGATAAAGATGGTTTGGGCTGTTATTTGCAGATAACTTCACATAAATTGTTAAAACTTCTAAATTTAAAATAGACAGCAGATAGGCACCATAATTCTCCACAGGAGATATGTGACCCTCCCTAATAGAAAATTATTGTTGTCTGTCTCAGTTTTCCTCAACAATACAGGTTTCAGGAAAGCAGGATATCAGTCTTCATGTCTTGACCAATTAAAAATACTATAGTATGGATAAGCCACTCATGAGGGGATCTAAAAGGGCCAACAGACTTTAGGACATTGATTTGGTAATTACTCCTGAAAATATGCCCTTTGCTCCTGGTTCAATATTGCATATTTACACAGAATGTGGTCACTGCTGACTCTGCTGCCAAAGTTTCAGGTGTGATGACTTACCCAAGTACCTCTCCCAGAACTGAGTCTAGAGGAAAGAGAGAAGAAAAGAAAAATATGGTCTAACAGTGCCAACACATTCCGTCCATTTGTGGAAAGCTTTGGTGATGAAATGCCTTGTTAATAAAACACAGCTTTTAAAGAAGAGCTCCATCTTCTTGCAGGACTTAAAGATCTAGCACTTAGAACTCTTCTCTGTTTCTCACACTGTCCTCAAACCTCAGATTGTAAGTCGCTTTAGATAAAAGTGTCTGCCAAAGTAAAGTAACGTGATGAGGCAGAAATCCGTGGTCCTCACCGTTGGATCAGGTTGCTCGAACACCTCGCGAGCCTCCTCATGGCTGCAGACCTCCTCCATACACTCTCTCTCCAGGTTTCCCTTCTTCAGCTCCTCGAAGGGGGTGTTCGCTCTCCTCACCCGGATCACCTGAGACGCCCTCTTGGCATCAATAAAAACTGCCAAGAACACACAAATGCAACCATTCCACCGTACATTATTTTACACTTAACATCACCAGAGACCCAAGTGACCGTGGGATGTTGAAGATGATCAGTGAAGGTTCTCACCATCGTAGCAGAGAGAGAGCTGGAGCGCCTGGGTGAGGAGAAAGATGAGGAGGAGAGGTCCTGGTGCTGATCCCATTCTTTCACAGCGCATACAATCCTGAGAAAACCTGCAACATCACACGGAGCTGAAGAGCCACTGTTAAAGCCCGGCAGTCCCACCACCGCCGCTCTCGGGTTAATATTGAACTACTGGTGGCCAGAGAAAACACAGACTGTGTAGAAGCTCCTATCACTCTCAACAGTGAATTATCTTAGATGTTCCAGAACAGTCTCAGGATACTCCAGGAGGTCCTTCAGGAACTTTTCATATGATATGAACAAAACAGTGAACAAGTTATCATTTTTACTGGGCAAATTTGTCCTATCTGTGTATTCTGTAAACGCGTCAGCGTTGTTTGCAAGCCAAGATAATCTGTGTTTTCTGAGGGTTACAGATCAGGTGATGAGTTCATGGGACTTCCAGTAAATGAAAGAAAAAAACAAACAGTCAGAGAGTAAAACTGAATCGTTGACAGTCTAAAGGAATAGTCTGATTTAAAAAAAAATACTACTAATAATAACAACTTTACAGAATCTTCCATGTACTCCAGATGTGTTCGGAGATCAAATTTTGCTTCTTTAGTTTAGAACTGGAGCTGCTAAGCTAACTATAGTTAGACAAAAGGTCACCCACATTTTTTCCACAAATACATAATAATAACAATAATAATAATAATAAAATAACAATAATAAAATAACAATAATGCGTTTATAGACACCTCCATCCCCAAAACTCCGCTCAAATCACCTCTCGGTTTTCATTAGAGTGGCACAGCCTCGTGGATGCGGTTTCAGATGCACTGTGACTTTAGAGGCAACAGGGTTTTTTAGATAAGAGGGACTGTTTTAGTCTGAGTGCTGGTACAGAACTGTTTTTGTGCTAAAGATTGTGATAAAGTGAAAAGTGATATGAGATCCTCTCCACTGTGGGTGCTGCCTGAAACAGAGGCCTGTCGCTGCTTTAGCTGATTTTTACAGATTAGTCTAACACTTAATCTCAGCCTTAATCTCACATCAAACCCACACATCCACCCCCTGCTCGAAAAGTTCTGACAAACCAGGAGCTTGTAAATCAGCTCTAGAGTTAAACCAAGCGGTGAAGTGTGGGCAACCCCTGAAGATATAGAGGAAATATTATGAGTAGGGCTGAATGATTTGGGGAAAATATCTAAATTATGATTTTTCTGACCAATGTAAATGCACGATTCAAATTTTTATAATGTCCAGGTCTGCTTCAGGTTCATTAGCATCTTCTCTCATTTATAGACAGTTCACAAGCCCCATGTTGTTTCTTGGCATTTGCTGGTTTAAACTTAAGACAATGTTGTTCATAATACATGTTTAGAATTAGATCTTATACATTGTATATAATTTAGCAGGTGTAAATAGTTGAAAATATTACTTATACAAGATGAGATTTCAATATGAACAAAATGTATCCTCCAGCCCTAATGGGTTCATGTTAAACTGTGTAAACAGACGATTGAGCAGAGGGTTCAGTTCAGAGAGAAAAGCAGACCAGAGCTCCAACATGAACCCCTTCAACCAGCAAAGGAAATGATCCACTCTGAATGAAGTCACTGCATTCAAACACAGTAAACTGTGACTGATTCTAAAAAGAAAAATAGTTGAAGTTCTAACATTTCTCTCATATCCGTCATTTTTATTTAGAGAACACATTCACAATACTGTGGTGACTAACAAACTGTATGAAAAGTGATAAAACTATGATTTGAGTTACAATAGTAACTGTAACAGAGTTGAATTAATCATCATTAACTGAATTAGTCTCCTCGTAGATTATTTCCCCAGAGTTCAGCTTTGTCCACGGCCGGTACAGATCTGGTACAAAAAGTGATGACACAAGGTCCAGTGGGCAGATAAGTCAATATTTACTGACGTCTTTAACTCTGCCACTGGAAAATAACCTTCAGATCAAATGACACAATAGGCCTGAGCGGTTTTTAATGGCTGTGGGTTTTTTTTTTTAATTGTTCTGAACTATTTGTTATTTTCAGTACTCAGTATATTCAGTCTTGGATTGCGGACTCTATTTCCACGGTCTCTGCCACCGAGTTCAGATCATCATGGCCCTGGAATACGACCACGCTGTCGTCTCGCCCAGCAGGACGTTTAGAATCCCTCTCCTGTAAAACCATACAGTCATTCTGTTCTTGAACAACAACACATTCAGCACCACCATTCGACACTAGAATTTCCAAAACCTCCTCACTGAGCTCAATTCCTTCAACCCCTCTTTTGGCTTCAGACCCTGTTCTAGAGCCCGAAACGACTTCTTTGGAGTGAGGCACCCCACTGAGGTCCCCCAGGTCCCGAACATGAACCAAACCCTGCTGGTCTTTCTCCTCACCATGACCATTATCCAGAACCTTTCTCGGCCGCCCCCTGGCCAGCGCGGTGCGTGCGGGCTCCGTTCGTTTTGTATGCGACCGCAGGTGTCGCCGCAGGCTCTGCATCAGCGTGTATCGGGCCCCGCACAGCTCGCACCGGTGTGGCTTCTCCTCCAGGTGAGACTTCATGTGCCGGCGCAGCTTGGTCGCCATGGTGTATCCTTTCCCACATCGCTCACACCTGAAGGGCCTGACGCCGGTGTGCAGGAGCTCGTGGGCCCGCAGCGTGTGCGGGTTGCGCAGGGCCTTACCGCACACAGGGCACAGGTACGCCTCGCCTGTGTGGGAAATGAGGTGTCGGCGCAGCTCGGGCACTTGAGAAAAGCTCTGGTCGCAGTGCGTGCACCTGTACGGCTTCTCTCCGGTGTGTATGCGCACGTGGCCCTGCAGGTTCCCGCGCTGCCGGAAGCTCTTGCCGCAGTGCGGGCAGACATAGGGCCGCTCGCCCGTGTGCAGCCGCATGTGGTTCCGCAGGGAGCCTGCATTGGCCAGCTCTTTGTTGCACTCGGGACACCTGACCCTCGGCGCTTGGCGGTCCGCCTCCTTGGCTCGGTGGGCCTCCTGGTGGATCCGCAGAGACGGCCGCCGGCCAAACGCCTTGCCGCACACGTCGCAGACGAAGGGCTTCTCGCCCGTATGGAGCACCTGGTGCTCCTTGAGGTCACGTTTGACGCCGTAGCTCTTGTCACAATGCTGGCACTTGAAGGGCCGCTGTCCGCGGTGCATGAGCAAGTGGGCGCGGTAACTCTCCTGGGAGCTGTAGGTTTTGCCGCACTCCGTGCAAGAGTACGGCTTCAGTCCCGAGTGAGTGAACCTGTGCTTCTTCAGGTGGCACAGCTGGAAGAAGTGTTTGGCACACTGGTCACACTTGTACTTCCGTTCTCGTAAGCTGAACTGAAAGAGGTCTGGAGAACCCTCCGGTACTCTGTGCTGCTCGCTGGTGCTCCCACTGTGGACTCTGCAGGTCTCTGCAGGTGCTAGTCCAGTTTCAGTGCTGGTTTCTTCAGTCAGAGACTTTTTCACAGCACAGATGGACGCTCTGCGGGCGCGCCCCGGCACCGAGTGCACTCTCCGCGGTTTAGCTGCCAGCCGAGAGCTGGCTCTCACAGCACCCCCGGGCTGGACCTGCACTGGGGCTTCCGTTTCTCCGGTGCTCAACACATCCACTGCTTCATGCTCACCTCGGTCGTCTTCCTCATCCAGAGCGTTCTGGTCCAGGCGATGAGGGTCACAGCCTGCTGGAAGCTTTTTCACTCTACAGATCCTCCTCTTCTGAACGTCTTCTGAAGGTCTTGTTTCCTGAGCCTTTGTTGAGACACCAAGCAGAGGTTTATCCTCCAGCAAATTTGCTAAGAGATATACAAATACCACAAATTAACATTCAACCTGAAAATAGAAATCCAAAAATACACAGGGAAATACAATTCAGAACCCCTTGCACTGCAAATGTTGATGTATTCTTTACTCTTTCAGTATAAACTCCATTTCTAGAAAAGTTAGGACATTTTGTAAAATACAATCAAATAAAAAAAGTTTCAAGGTCTTTTGAACATTTATTTAAGTGACAAATGTATAAAGAAATGTTCTGACTGACCACCCAGACTGTAATTTAGAGCAAAGCCAGAAAACACTGCTGAATGTGAAAGTGACCTTTAAACCCCAGTCGGATGAAAAGATGGTGGAAACGTGTGCTGCGGTCGAAGAGCTTGTTTTTGGGAAAAACTCAAGTTTTCCATGTCAAAGACAAAACGGACCTTCCATCAGCAAAAGTGAACATCTGTCATGGTACTGGGGTCAAATAATGACAGTAAATGTCCTTCTACAATTAAATTATCAATACTATTGATCAGTAGTACCCTTACCCACGGCATGGTGACTGGCGTATCTGTAAGGGTATTCCTGAGGTGTACTATCTGAATTATAGAGAGACACATGCTGCCACCCAGGTGACGCCTTTTCCTCAGAGGTCTTCGCCACATTCTGCCTCTGTCACAACTTTTTTTTTTCCAAACGTGTTGCAAGTGTCACATTCTAAATTAGTTTACATTTATAAAATATAGTTTAGTAAGTTAGGTCAGAGAAAACATTGTAAATCTTTTCTGTACTTTTGTCAGTTAAAAAAAGGTTAAAGAGAATTAACAAATCACACATTCCCCACCGCGATTCCCCCCGTCCTGCACGTTTTAGCGTTTACACACCAGTTTAGGAACCGCTGGTGTGGAATGTGCTTTTCTGAGACACTCGAAAGCAAGTGTTAGGTGAAACTACAGCTTACTAAGAATCGTTAAAAGATAAATTGGATGAAAAAAAATTGTTAATTGTTTGAACTATTTTGCTTTTTATGTATACATTCAAATATTTTGACTGTTTGGGAGGTCCTCGGGTTACAGCAGTCTCGATACACGACGTTTCGAGTTTACGACGCTCACTCCCACTCGGATTACCCCGTTATCCTCGTACTGACGGACTACCTGGGGGACTAGTTTGGTTGCACAGTGGAAGAATACGCAGTTTTATGATTTTACAGCGGTGTTAGGATTGCTAAGACTAGGGTGTGTTTTAACTTACACCAAAATTTGGGTTACGTCACTGTCGAAGGAACGAATCTGTGCTGTAACTTGAGGACCCCCTGTATATAATTTGAACAGATACTGCCCGCATGAGCTAAATGGTGTTTCTACTGGCTTCTATTCCTTTAACCCTGTAGTTTGCAGGATCATGCTATCAGACGGCTCTTGACTCCAAAATGTCTGGAACCTTTGAAGGCTGCCTGAAGGATGCGGGGTAAGGGGCAGATGAGACAGAATCCATGTTGTAGCACCTGTAGAAGCTACAAAATAAACAGCATACCTGCCCCCTCAGAGTCCTGCTCCATGCAACAATTTTGGGATGCATCCTTCGCCACATTGCATGGTGAGCCCACTTCACAGGGCCTTTCTGGTTTAGTGACTGGCTTCTCTTCCAGCTCCATGAACTCAGAGGGAAGTTCCTGCTGTTCTTCCCAGGGCAGGATTTCTGATCCCGGACTGATGTCTTTACAGGTCCTGAGATACAGCTTCCCGTCCACCTTGTGCAGAAGGACGTTCCTCTCTTCTTTACTCGGAGCACTGCAGGCAAACCTACAGGCGGGCGGCCGACAAGAGACATGTGAGAGTAACGAGACACTTCTATAAGAGCAGAATGTTGTGAATCTCCATATTCATTAACTTGATTGGCTGTGACCTTGTAGCCTGCTTGCTTTAGCCAAAAAGACAATAAACATATAGAAATATCATACCTCATCCAGTACAGTCTGTCTGATATCTGTCCTTGAGATGCATTCTGGGACGATTTCGCCGCCACAGCTCCCTGAAAGATACAAACAAAAAAGAGGACATTGCTTTTCTGTGTTGCAGATTGTGCTGTACTGTATGTAACGGTCTTAAAATGTCACAACTTTTAATAAATAAATACTGCACCTCCTCTGTCGTCCCACTGTGAGGCTGGTCCAGCCCCAGAATGGCTCCATTCTTTAACGCCTGTCCCACACACCACAACCCCATCTGGCCCTCTTTGGTCAGAGAGGGTCCCAGGGTCAGCCCACGAGGCAGCAGCCGCAGAAAACTACAAAAAGTTTCTGTCACCTTATTGAGGAAACCTTCACCCCCTCCGCCTGCAGCCACTGAGTAGAGACACAACAATGAACACGCAGCTGATCATGAAAAAGTAACCAAAACAGGGCAAAAATATCCTAAAGCAGCACTTTAACTGTGTGACGGTTTATGGACACAGACGTCTCTGACCACTGTATTATTCTGGGTAGTGATACGAACATCAAATCAGGCAAACTACAGGCAAATGACAATTATTTCATTTATATATATATTGAGGGACAAACACTACAGGGCCAATGGTATTGGGACACCTGAAACTAAGGCGTTTCAGTCACACCCACTGACACAGGTGTGTAAAACCTTCCAGCACCTTTGGGATGAACTGGAACGGAGATTGTGATCCAGACCTTCTCACCAACATCAGTGTCTGACCTCATAAATGCTACAGAATGAACGGACACAAATTCCTACAGAAACTCCAAAATCTTGTGGAAAGTCTTCCAGGAAGAGTGGAAGCTGTCACAGCTGCAAAGAGGAACCAACTCCAGATTAAAGTCTCTGGATTTGAATGCAATGTCATTAAAGTTCCTGTTGCTGTAGGCGTCCCAATACTTTTGTCCATAAACTGGATATTGCAACTATTAGAGTGCCTGTTGAACCCAGGCTTTTAGCTCCCATGAGAAATAATTGAAAGCGACAGCACAGTAATACATTTATAGTGCTCTCTATAATTGGTTGATAGGTCCTGACTGTGGAAGAACTTATCATCTACAAACTGCAATATTGTAACTAGTGGACAACTGTGATGTCGTTTTTTTTTGTTTTTTTGCTGTTGTTGCTGAGAACACCAGCTAAAGGCACATTTTTAAAGTAAAGTTGAAGGTTCTGAGTAAGATAGAAGCTAGTCTTGGCATGGGCATAGCTTTCTAAAGTTCCTGAGAGGTTCTTTGGAAACACTGTGGGAGGAACAAATCTATAATAAGGCTAATTATAATAAAAAACTCTTATCTGTATAAAGTTCACCCACTCCTCTGGTGTCAGTTTCCAGACAGCTTCAAATCTTTCTAGAAATGACTGGCGTCGTTCGCCGATAAAATACACAAAACAGGTTTGGCCAAGCAGAATCTTTTATGTGGGCAGGTAGTTTCTGATTGAGGCAGCTTAGATTGTTATCCGCCAACAGTGTGGCACTTATGGCCAGATGTGGCAATGATATTTATCAAGCATATGAAGAAGAGAGCAATGCTTATTGGAAGATTTTTTCCCCATTTCTTTGATCTTGTTATACTTAAAGTCATCTCAACCATATACAGAGAGACAAAATGGTGAATCTCAGGTTCCACAGTGTACATATAGTGCAACAAACATAAGACAAAACAAAACCGTGCAAGTAAAGAAGTACAGAATATAGAAGGTGAGGGTGAGATTTAACCTGCCCTGTGTGTGTGGACAGATCACTGTGCATTCTGTATAAATATAAATAAAATAAAATGTCCAGTGATTTAAAAATGTGCAATGAATTAGAGGATTGTGCAAACAGTATAACCAGTACAACCAATGTAAACAATATAGACAGTATAAACAGTATAACCAGTATAACCAGTATAAACAGTATAGACAGTATACACAGTATAGCCAGTATACACAGTGTAAGCAGTATAACCAGTATAACCAGTATAGACAGTATAACCAGTATAGACAGTATAGACAGTGTAGACAGTATAACCAGTATAACCAGTATAGACAGTATAACCAGTATAGACAGTATACACAGTATAACCAGTATAACCAGTATAGACAGTATAACCAGTATAGACAGTATAGACAGTATAACCAGTATACACAGAATAACCAGTATAACCAGTATAGACAGTATAACCAGTATAACCAGCGTAAGCAGTATTAAAGTAATTTTAAGGCCAAATTAAGGCGTTTGGTTTTTGTAGTGTCTGCAGTTTGTCGTTTTCCTCGCTGCTTACTCTTGCAGTATGAAACTGTGAGCTCATATCTCTGCCCTCTCTGCAGTGCTGCTCTGGTGTTAAGTGGCATACATCAAACTGTAAAGCAATCCTAACCCCTCCCTCGAATAAACCCCCTCAGAAGCAGGCCTCATACTGCCAGCAGGTTATAGATCTACACTCGTTCTCTCACGGTTGAGCCACAATCCCTCCCTCCCTCCCTCCCTCCCTCTCTCTGCCTCCTTGTGGCATTGCTCCGTCGTGCCTCTCTTGAGGCCAGTGAAGCATGGAGGGACATTCATACTAGTTTATGAGGGCAGGGCAGAGCGTAACCGATCCATCAGCCTCTGATTCTGTCATTAGCTACAGACCCAGACCTGAGTGGGTAGGATTTTAGTGCTGAGACTCTACAAGACACACTGCCATTTCATACGGTGCCCTAGTGGGGAGGACACTTGCCTCTGGACTTAGAGGTCATGGGTTCAAATCCTACCTTCAGCACACCACCAGTGGGTCCCTGAGCAAGACCCTTAACCCTGAGTTGCTCCAGGGAGACTGCCCCCTGTAGGTAGGGACTGGAAGTTGCTTGGGATAAAAGCTAAAAGCTGTAAACGTATTCCCTTACTTTCAGGTTGATCCTGGAGATTGGTGAAGAACTTTTTGCCAACCATGCTCTCAAACCTACAATCCTGAATATGTCTAAACCACCATATCTTCTTCTGAAGGTTTTTGAACAGACTTTAGTTCCACAATAGACTTTAGCTTACAGCAGGTTGCCAGTTTATTAGCTAAATCTACATTGTAACTACAATTCAGTGGGAATTTTATCAGAAACATATACAGTTGGTACAGAAAATGTTCTCGTTTTGTTGCTTTGCCGTCTGAACTGGAGACACACGCACAAAAACGAATTTTCCAGCTGAATTTACTCAATGCAGCTTATAACATCCAAGTGAAATTCAGAAAACGAATTAGACAAACAAACAGAATCTCTGAGATGGATAAAGGGTCACTCCGTCCTAAAAATACTTGTAAACTCAACAAAGGTGTGACTAATCACATTTTCCATGCTACCCCAAGCTAATTGGCTTCCACCTGTGACCATTTATAATCATTGTGATTAGTTCAGCATATAAATAGCCATTTCTGGAGCATTCCAGAGTTTGGTAGTGCAACTAAATGCAAACGAAATCAATTATTGCTTTCATATCTTTCACTTGGTTGTTATACGTTGCAGTGAGTAAATACAGCTGGAAGACACTTTGCAGGTTTGCAGTTATTGACTGTCCCCACCGTTCCAACCCCATTGGAAAGGAACCAGGATGGAACCACAGCTGACCAGATCTTATTTGGGGGGTCCATTATTAGCACAGCCATGACGCTGACATAGCAACAAAGTGGCCTCAAAAGTTTCCGTTTTGAGGCTTGGTTCCTCTCAGTGGTTCATTTTCATGATCTTAAAGAGTTTTCGCTTTGTGGCTTGGTTCTTCTCAGAGCTCCTCTTAGTTCTTTTTCGTTGGTTCCTTGCTCTGGTTCTTCCACATGCTCTTATGAAGTGTTTCCTTTTAAGTTTGGGTTCTGCTCATTGTTTCTTTTTCTTGTTCTTGGGGAGTTTATTCCTTCTTGGTTTGACTGTTGGCTCATTCTGGGCCTGCATTTTGGAAGATTATACAAGAAATTGGATTGAAAACCCATTTTTTTAACAGAATACTACAGCACAAGACTTGAGTTTTTACTTAAAGGTGCACACATGGTACAGACAGTAGAAGAGCTTGGTGCAGATTGCTGGAGGTTTTGATAATAGACAACAGATGCAAGTTAAGGCTAGAGGGAAAAACATTGGGCCGGGTATCTGGAACAGCATGCAATGGGAAATATCAGAGATGGAGGTTTTTCAAGGATGCAAACTGTGCAGTGCTGTAGGCTAATAGACGTGACTGATCAAAGGACCTGGCAATTTTAAAAGAACTTAAGATATGGATAATAAAAGTGACGGTTAAACAAGTGATACAACGTGTAATCTTTTGATAAGCTTCAAGGTTTACTTACAGAAACCTGAACACCCCTTGGTTAAGCAATCACGCCGAATCATTAAATGCGAATTCAAGTATTCAAGTAGTAATTCGAGAATGAAACAATCAAATGTGAAACAGTTACAAACTGTATTTGCATCTACTACACAGCCTCTAGTCTCTAGTGGCTATGGAACAACATCCATTGCTAAACGGTGTATTTGTTTTTTGTCTAGGAGAAAAACACAGGTGTTTCTCTCGAATGGAGATCCACCTTTTATATTAACCATGAATTGCTGTAGACAGCTGTCGCCTGAGCTGTAGGAAACATGTCCTTCAGTAAGTGCTTTAGACCTTGTGATGATGGCATTAAACTCTAAAAGCTCATAGCTAGCGCCTGCGGCTGCCGGCCTCCCCTTGCTGCCCCTGGCGTGCTATTGTTCATTCCAGCTGAGAGCCTAATTAATGAGGCCTAATTGAGGTGCTAATGGAATATTAATCAGCTGCAGAGTGGTTCCTGCTTCATGGCAGAACCGAGTGCCAAAAATGTCAAGGATTCACCGTCACGCGCTTAGCCTTGGCTAGGCGTGTCCAATTGGAACCAAAACTGGAAGGGAACAATGGCGCTACACTGGGAGGAGCTGGTTCGTGTGTATATGCATGTGTTTGTTGTTTCAGAGTAACTGCTGAGTGCATTTGTATGCATTAGAGTGAAAGTGTCGACACCTTGACACCGTTATTGTGTCAAGGACAAAGAGAAGAGCGTATAGTGCATCAACTCCACCACAATAGACCCTCTGACACTGTCACTATAGGAAAAGTCTCTACGTTGCTTTTGCTTGTCAGATGTGAGAAATTCATTTGTGATATTTCTGGCTTCAGACCACAAAGTTCCAGTGCCCTCCCCGAGTGCAGCATTGGTCTCAAACTCTCGTATTTTCCAGCAACTAAGAAAAACTCTCTTCAGACATCCTGGACTGTGTGTGTGTGTGTGTGTGTGTGTGTGGGTGTGGAGTTTGCATGTTCTTCCGGCAGTGGTGTTGGTTTCTTCCGGGTCTCCGGGTTTCTCCCACAGTCAGGTGAATTGGGGATTCTAAATTGACCGCATGTGTGTGTGTGTGTGTGTGTGTGTGTGTGTGTGTGTAGAGTTTGCATCTTCTCCTGGTGGTGGTGTGGGTTTCCTCCGGGGTCTCCGGGTTTCTCCCATAGTCCAAAGACATGCTGTCAGGTGAATCGGGATTCTAAATTGAGCGTAGTTTTGTGTGTGTGTGTGTGTGTGTGTGTGTATGTGTGTGTGTGTGTGTGTGTGTGTGTGTGTGTGTGTGTGTGTGTGT
>JBBPCY010115882.1:0-18261 GCA_037974405.1 Brachyalestes nurse | reverse complement strand
AACACCTGGTTCACCTCGCCAGTTAATTGCCAGGTTTAGTGAATGTGTTTGAGGAGGAGAACCATCAAACTGTGCTGGACACCGGCCCTCCAGGACCCCTGTTCTAGATTATGATTTTACATCTGTGTAGGATAGGTAAGTGACATCACTGTTGTAGGAAGGACCCCTGTACCTTTCCTCTGGTTCTCACACTGTCCTGAAACTGGTTCTGCAGGCATGGTAGCAGGTTGCGAACAGAGAGTGATGATGTCAGCGACGCAGCTGCAATCTCCGTGGTGGCACATGGTGTGTGCAGGGCTCTGAAGTCTCATGGTGTATCCTGCTGGTGCCAGTTGGTTCTTCGTTGTCTATCCATTTGAAGATTACAGTTAATGTAGGATATATACTGGAAGATTTCTGGGCTTTTATCTAGTCTAGAACTGATCTGCTGGCTTGAACTGTTGGCCTGCATGATCCAAAAACAAAACCCTGTTTACTCTACTCTGAGCTAGAAATAGAAAAATATGATTAATGGGGATGGCGCATGCAGTAAGCTGGTTCATCCCACAGGTGGGGCCAAGATGCAAAATTGTTTGGAATTGTGGAAATACAATACATTGGCATGATGTAGTCCATACATGTATAACAAAGCCCTATTGAACCCAGGAACCAAATGTGGTGAAGCCTAAAAACAAGATTTGATTTCTGTTGCATACCTTAAATTGCATACCTGAAAGATCCTCATCACAATATCAGTTTTCCCCACTTCATTTCAGTAAAAGGACCTGTGTTATTCCTTCTCCAGCAGCTTAATTTAGCTTGCCCTACTTAAACTGATTGTCAACACCTCATATTCATCCATCTTCTTTATTCATCCATCTTCTCCCGATACGTGTGACTCCACCTGTAGGCCTACCCTGGTTACAACGTACGAAGAATGCATACTTTCTAGTTTTATGGCTCAGCCTAGATTCAGTGTTAACTGGCTGATGGTTACATTTTTGCAGGGGGTTCTCTTATGGTAAAATTCCTTTAAACCTCTCTTTTGATCATCATTGTATTCACAGGTTGTTTTTGTCTTTATACAGAATTTACTGCATGTATTTTGCTTTTCTTTTGTTTGTTTTCAAAAAATTATTTATGAAATCTCTAACCAACAGGAGAAGCAAGAAGAAATTGATAATGGCGGGTGGGTTCGTTAATGTTTTTCAATACAACAAACTTTAACTACATTAGCAAAATTAAAAGTGTGAAATTTGGACAAAACATGCCTTGTCTAAGAGGACAATTGTGTAAAATTGAATTTTTGCTCAACTATTCCTTCAGCAGAAATTACCACACACACACACATATACATATATTGTGTGTGTGTGTGTGTGTGTGTATAATATATACCCATGATTATATGTACATAATTGACTAGCAGAAAGAGCATTTCCCCTAAGACTAGAACCCCATTTCGACGGCTATAGCAGCTGACAGGCTGCCTGGAGGGCTCTAAAGGTGTTGAGAGGAGCCTCTCTTTCTAACAGCCCCTGAGAAGAAGTTATTTGAAAATGAAACAGCTAAAAGGGTCGGAAGAATCTCCCGGCATGTGACCACGCTTGCCCCGGGTTCTTGCAGCATCTATCATCTTTGTCCAAATGCTGATGACCCCTGCTGTCAACTGGCCGCTCACATTGCACGCTTCTGCAGGCACAGCGAGAGAAAGCCAATCAGGCCACATTATAACAAAAGCCCATCCACCTGTCCTCCGGGGTCATCTGCTGACAGCAAAGGAAGCCCCCTTTGCCAGAGACATGAGGCCCGGGGCCACGGAAGTGCTCACTGGTGCCAGGAACAGCATTCCCTGCAGTTGTCTTGTCCCATAATCCATTCCTGTAAAAATGAAGTGCCTTTAGATTATCTGGATGGGATTAGATGAACTGTTGTATTTGCGCCCTTGCAGCAAGTATAATCAATTAGCCAGGACATTGTTTGGCATGCGAAAGCTTCTTCTTTATTTTTGGACTACAGCTATGAGGCTGCACAAAAGTTTATTTAAGAAATAATTCAGGTACCCATGCTATTGTTGCTAACAAAGCTGCTAGTCACCAGTTAGCACAGAATCGGCTAAACAATATGAATACTGCTAATCAGTGACTACTGGTTTTCATTAATTGTTTACAACATTACCATTACTAATGGAGCCATTTACTTAAAGGGCTTGTGTCATGGAAATCAAATTTTTTTTTTCACAAAATTGAACTCAATTATATGTACCAGAAATGGCACTTCATGGTGGTTGCGGCTTGAGTCTTTAGTAGAATAGTTACGTTGTATGGATTGGATGGTGCAAGCTGAGTGATCGCTAGCCTGCTGAAATGATTGAGTCATGTCTCTCCAAGTGGACTGGCAGCGCTCTGGTCTCTGGTCATTGTCAGCTTGCCGACCTTCCAAAAGTGCCATTCTAGGTGACTGCCCAGTTTGCATGTCTAGACGTGCCAGCCCTGGTTTTTCTCTAAAGTAAAGCTCATAATTTAAAGCCTTATCAAACCCGATGCTGCTGCATTGAATGGCATTGCAGTGTTGGGATCACATGTCATAATATTTCGAGAAGCTTTTGAACGTTTATTAAAATTCTGCAGGCAAAAGCCTACAGCAAGGACAAGGACACTTTGAATCCTTGGATTGTGATATCCTTGGAGGCAGCTGTGCCTGGACATTGCCAGATAACTGATCATGTCTAATTCCAGGCACTGCTATCACCTGTCATGGTGTTGCTGGGAGGTAGGGAAGGAGGATGCACTTGCAGGAGTCAGCATGAATAGCTTTAATCAAAATGTCAGGAAACAGAACAAAAGAAGTGAGGGAAACAAAAACACTGACTCAAGAAGAGGAAGCTTCAGTACAGAGTTCAGACTGCCAAAGTTGCCTTTTAGTTTAGAAATACAATTTTGTTAAAATATATGTCAAATTTACATATTTGTGCAACACAGTACATATCAAATATCAAATATATAAGAAAGATTTACAAAGCCATTTTTAAAGCTCTGTGAACTGCAACAAAACCTTACAACAAAGCCTACAAGAAATACTGATTATGAACTGATCCCCAAAAAATCAATTATATTTAGAATAGGATACCTTTGAAAATAGATTATAAGGTTACATTTTTGTATTAGGAAGTGACAATAAATGATTAACTAATGAACTAATTTATACATAACGGTATAATAGCTCTGACAGTGCAACTGACAATAGTGGCGTGTTTATGGGAGAAAATGAGTCAAACGTCAAAACAGTTTTCTGTTATTGTTTTGATGTCTGTTATTAAAGCTATTAAAGCCCTCCTGTTCTCATCTACATCCTTCTCCCCTTCTATGTCAACAGCTACTTTCAAAGAGGCATGGCAGAAAATTGGAATTGGTGAGTAATTTGCATTTATTTTCCTTTACAAACCAATTTAATCCTCAATTTTGTAATATTCAGTTCCTGCTGGCAACACCCCTTAGAGGGTGAGTTGGAGCTTTTCTTTTCTTTTCAAACTGCTGTGTCATCTGGCCCATGTTGGGTCTCACTGTGTTGAACGATGGGGGAAGGTGGAGCGCCACCCATCCAAAGAGAGAGAGGCCAGTTTCGTTCTCTTTGACTCCCCAGTACTTTTGGCAGTGGCATCACTGGACATATGACAAGTAATCTCACCAGCACTGCCATGAATTCTGTACAAACAGAACACAAATAAGACAAGAAGAAGACATGAATATATTCTCTTTACATGATGCAAACCTCCAGTTTAATCCAAAGGCAGATACTGATTCAGATGCTTAATAACATATTTATAAAACAGATACAGATCAGAGGGGCCCGTCGGTATTTCTCACCACACTGTGTTATGACCTTTTACTCAGTACAGCTGTTTCCGCCAGTTTAGCCCTTATGTGTCCTCTTCTGTTCTGTTCTACTTTACTGATTCCAATATAGACAAAGAAGTAGGACTGGTGGTGTAGCAGTAATGTGTCAAGGTTACCGGTCCTTGAAGATCACTCATTAAAGAGCTTGATCAACGTTATACAAGCCTAGATGCTTTGGCCTACAATTACTAGAGTGTTCAATGACCTGTATGCTTTAAAGTCACCACAGATATTCAAGGCCAGGCATATTGCCAGGGTCATTTCCACTCTTTTTTCACAGCCAGCTCCTCTCATGTACAAAAGGCTATACAACTTTTTCCGTTGTTGACTAATGTTACAGTCAGCAACTGACCACCCTCTGTGGCAGTCAGCTGAGGTAAGATTGCCAAAGGGAGGCATCAGGGCACAGCTCTGTTGGTATGTGTTGCGCATGTTAATTACTAAGCCCAGAGGGAGATACCAAAGCTGCACTTTTTAAAATACAGTGTGTATTTACACATGGGACATGCCTGCAGACCCAGATAGTTCAGTGTTATTTATTACATTCTGTGCTTATTGTCCACAGGGGGGTGCTAATAACACTCTTAAATATATGTGCAACATTAAAAAAGAAATAAAGTGTCTTCTTATAGTCATGCGTGACCGCACCACAGCACAGCACACACTGCAAGCAATGTGAAATTCTTTCTCTGCATTTAACCCAGTTGTCAGTGAATCAGGGGGCTGCCACCAACGAGGGGTGCCAGTGTGGGGACAGTACCTTGCTCAGTTTCTCAGTGATTACACTAGCAGTGTTGGGATTTGAACCCACAACCTTCAGATTGCAAGGGCAATGCCCTAACCACTAGCCCCCCAGCTGCATCAACTGTTACAGGAACAGTAATAGATGTGCAAATTGAAAACATTCGCTTGATCACCAAGGTTGTGGATGAGCTAAAACAGCAGCATGGAAGAGTGGTACTTTGCTTCAGTGACACTGTGTGAATAAGTCAGCAGACTTCCAAGGTTAGGTTGACATGGTGAGCCTAACCAGAGGTGGGTAAAGTAGGCTAAACCCATACTAAAATTCTTGCTTCACAGTGCCTCCCATTTTATAAATCCAAACTACATCCTTACACACACACATGCTGATGGGATTCTGCCCCCGGCCTAAAATTACCATCGGCCCACCGGCTAAATGCCCGGTATGCCTGACGGCCAGTCCAGCACTGATTGGCGACCCAGCAGAGATCAGCTTGAGTACCTTTAAGTACCTTGGTTTTCAGCTCTTTGAGAACCTCACCTGGTCACAACACAACACAAACACAAAGGTGAGGCAGTGTGTTTACCATTTGACATGGTTTAGGAGGTTTAGGGTCTCCCCTGCAATCCTAAAAACCTTTTATATAGCTGCTGTCGAGAGCATCTTTGACCATGAGCCTGATTTATAAAACAGATACAGTTCAGAAGGGCCCACTATACTTCAAAGATGGAGAAATGTTGGTATTTTTCACCACACTGTGTTATAACCTTTACTGAAAGGTCAGTACAGTTGTTTCTGTCAGTTCAGCTCTGCCCTCCCTGCAGAACATCTACATCAGACACTGTAAAACCAGAGCAATCCAGATTATTAAGGACTCATTTCAGCAGCTATGTGTGCTGCTGGCTAAACTCAGGCAAACAATTCCACAGCCTTATGGTCAGAACTATGAGACTCAGGAGGAGCTTTTATCCTCAGGACATAAGGCTCCTCAACCAGGACATGCCTCACATTCACTCAACAGCACTCACCCTACTCTCTATAATACTCTCTATACAACAGCATACACTGGGCATATGCTGGGAGTTGCCCCTGCAATTAGAAGGCTACGGGTTCTAATCCCTGGACTGCCAGTGGCACCACTGAGCAAGATACTGTTCCCACACTGCTCCCTCGGTGCTGTGTCACTGGCTCCCCACTGCTTCACTTGGTGAATGCTGTGGTGTGGCGTGTTCACACATAACAGAAAATGGCCACTTCATGTGTACGTACACACACATACTTTTGCTTTCAGGGGGCAGGGGTTACCCTCCCATTTTAATGCTCCAATCAGGGAATAGCCTGTTTTTTTCTTTTTTTACTCAGTATTAATAGAGGCTGTTGTTCAACAATGTTGACAACACTCACTGTGAGCTGCTCCTGCTAAAACCCTACAGTCCATTTAAATTTACAGCACTTGTTGTTGGTAAACTTGCAGCTTGTCCTGGCAATCTTTCAGTAACTGCTGATTGCAGCTTTATTAGAGAGGAATCCTCTAAAGTCTATTTCCAGTGCTTATCTGGGTTAATAGTGTGAACAGCTGTTAGGGACAGGACAAGAAACTCCAGCATGACTGCCAGACCTTCTGGATCATTCTGCAGGCTCCACTCACTTTACTCTGGCCTGTGTCAGTGTGATACCAGTTTGTGATACCAAGACCAAGTCCTAAATCATTAGTTTTTTTCCCTCGATATTTCACTACATTAGGTATGTGTTATCTCTGGGCACCAGAATCTCTTCAAGCCTTTTTATAACTGTTTCTTGTACTTTTTTACTTTCTTCAGTCATACAAATCCAGGCCAGATGCTTCTTTAACCCTGGGGTCAGTTCCAGATGCACGTTAAAGGATGTGTTCCATGAAAAAAATTGCACAAATTGCCATGTATCCCAGATGTGGTCAATCAGCAAAAAACATATTTGAAGTCCAAATTATGTTTCTTTAATTTGGTTCTAGAGCTGATGTTGCTAAGAAACACTAGAAGGTTCCATAAATACATCCCCCAAATTTCTCTTAGCACACTTAAATTTCATCCAGGTTCTTCTTAAGGTGGTGGAGACTTTTGGATGTGGTTTAGGAGTATTACATACCGTGAAGACGCCAGTAGGGTTTTTTGTTTCCTGACTGGTCCATATCAAAGATGTTATTTGGGAAGATGAGCTTAGACTGTTTTTTTTTGTTTTGGATGAAATAGAAAAAAATGTGTGGACCAGTTAAGATCTTCCACACCGAACTCATCCAGCCATGTCTTTATGGACCCTGCTTTGTGCACTGGGTCACAGTCGGAATAGAAAAGGTTCTTCCCCAAACTGTGTCCACAAAGTTGGAAGCATGGTGCTGTCCAAAATATCTTGATGAGCTGAAGCATTAAGATTAACCTACACTGGAAGCAAGGGGTCTAGTCCAAACCCTGGAAAATCGGAGGTATCCCAATACTTTTGTCCATATAGTGTATTTCTAACATCCCATTCGGGATCCTGTCATCCCTGTGATGATGCTCTACTGAATATGTCTATTGCAGCTATACTGACACATATGCAAACTATGTGAAGCCCATAAATTTAAACAAAAGCAATGCAATGCATGGGTCAGTGCTATAAGTTGATCTGATGTCATGCAAAATAAAACCTCTCTCCCAGTTTTGTCACCACCTCCATCTAACTGGAAAACAATGGAAGAGAAAAAATAACTCCATAACAATGGAGTAAAAATAACTCGCACATTTCCAGAAAAACCTTCAGCAACTGCAGCATGCAGATCTATGTTGCATTCCATAAACTAAATTCCAGCAAACTGCCAATAAAAATTCCTTCATGATCCGTCCAAAAAAGACCCCTAAACCCAGCAAATGACAACTGGGTGTTTACACACATACCTGTATTTCTGCATTTCTGGAGATAAATCAAATAACAAAAATACAATAAAAAGCAGAACATAGTCTTTTTTTAAGCTGCAGCTTTTCACATCACAGGATGATTTCCAACATACAGAAACACGTGCTAAATAAACACACACACACCTTTATTCCTCATGCCAGTGGTCTCAGATAACTGCCCTGCCCTGTGATGTTACATCAGTGTTGTGTTAGGCCCGGTTTGGGAGGTCCATCTTGGTCGGGGTACTTTAGGCAGAGGAAATTTGGGGCAGGGCCATAGAGAAAGCAGAACGGTTTGCGAGACACAAGAGGTAAAGAGAGAGTGAGAGGTGAGGAGGGAGAGAACAAGAAGGAGTTACTGTCTCTGACTGTGGGCAAGTCATTGCTGGGGCCCTGCAGGTGAGCAGGTAAGGAAGCAGAAAATAAACAGTCACTAGATAGATAGATAGATAGATAGATAGATAGATAGATAGATAGATAGATAGATAGATAGACAGATAGACAGATAGACAGATAGACAGATGTACAGATAAAAAGTAAATGATAAACATTAAAAAATGCAGTAAAATAAAATACTTCTATACAGATGTAAAGATAGATAAATAACATTATGTAATAAATACATTTGAAAATAATGTATTAAATACATACAATGTAATAAATAAATAAATGAAATAAGCACATAGATTAAAATAAATAAATAGCAAACTAAAGAAAATGTTGTACTGACAGGAGCACATTTAAATTAATGGCCAATCCAAACTTGTACTGGCTCATAAATGCAGAAATATTTGAATAAACATTTAGCCCTTCAGGGTCTGACACTACAGACTGTCTGTGAGGAGGGCTGCTAAAATCCTATTGTTGTCTACTGGACAAGTCATTCTGCAGTGTTCCTGCAGAGTTAAAACTCTAACAGTGTAATCCAAGGTCCTGCAAAGAGAGGATACTTTAAACTTTGTCTTAATGGCAACAGCAGTTTTGACTCAGAATAAGAAGTTTTATAACTTTTGTGGTCAGCTGATTGCACCTTAGTCCCTTCCAGACAAGTCCTTAAAGGTCAAAAGTTCTTGCAAACTGTGTGTGTGGACTTTCCATCCCTTATTAAGTGGGTTGAAGTGGTGCGCACACATTTCCACCCATATAATATGGGATAATTATAGTATAATTATTGACATTTGTGAGCTCAGTGGCCCTGAACTACTATTATTATTCCGTTTAAGGGGACAACATATTGTTTTTTTTTTGTGCTTACCTTCTCACTTAACAACAGTGTGATTTGAGGGGGGCAGTGTTTATGTAATGCTGGCTGAAGCCAGGCTGTCAGTGAATGGATTGTAGTGCCAGTTGTGCAGATGAGATGAGAATCTGAAACTCCAAAACAACAGGTGGGTTTAAACCTTGGCGTGACTTCCAGAGCGCTGATTAATCCACTATTTGTGTGGGTGTGTGACTGATAGTGGAAACATTTCAAACCTTCTTGTGTGTGTGATAATGGACACATAGTCAATAGGACCATTTAAGGACCTACACAATAAACAAGCCAACATTTAAGTGCCACCTACTTTTAACGCTGACGAACGGATCAATAGAAATGGTCCACAAACATTTGGTTGCATCAACTTTTCAGGTTCTACTCCAGCAGCGTCTTTATGCTAAAGCTGGAGGTAGGTAGCCAGATTTGAGAATGTATGACGCTATGCAGGTACAATGTAAACCCCATCACAAAAAATGTACAACAGCTGGAATTATTCCATTTACAATCATTCTCTTGGGGGCCCCCTAGTGGCCAGGGCCCTGTTTATATTAACCTTCTGCTATACTAAATCATTAAGGTGTAAACAACGTCATTTAGAGAGATCTGAAATGATGTGGTTACAGACTCAGACTGGAACCAGGGGTCATGATGGCTACAATGTAATTATTGTCCATTTAATTTACCATCCAAACCAGCAGTGAACCTTCTGAGTTTTAATATGGAATGTTGATGATGGTAAGAAATCTTGAAAAAAAATTTTTTTTGCCCCACTTTTTGCCCCATAACACCCTGCACAAACCCCTCCACCACAGAGGTAGTAAAAATACATTTAGAGCCTTTTGAACCTTCTCACAATGATGGTAAAACATATGTTTCCATTCTGTTCTAACTTATAAGACTTATGTTAATTTAATTTTAATTTATTAACCCTTATAGACCCTTAGAAGAGTTACAAGAACTTTTAGTATCAGTGGTGATCTATCTTTATTGACTCTCTCTCTCTCTCTCTCTTTCTCTCTCTCTCTCTCTCCCGCTTTCTCTCTCTCTCTCTCTTTCTCTCGCTCTCTCTCTTTCTCTCAGACTCTGCACACAGGGCAAAAGCGCTCCACGCCTCCTTGCGTCTCTCCTATCTGAGCTTTCTCCCTGCCCTGCTTAGTGAGACCCCTGTCCTGTCTGTGAGAGATGGACCGGTCCACGCAGGAGCTCTTTCTGAACTTTATGATCGTCCTGATCACGGTGCTTCTCATGTGGCTACTTGTCAAATCCTATCAGGAGTGAAAGAAGGGAGCGGCTGCAGCCCCGACCGCTCAGCCCTGTTTGTGACGCACAGCTGGAATGGGAGCATGCGGTGCAGCCAACCGCCCTGACCAGCAGGTGGCAACTGGACATGTGAGAGAAGGGCAGACAACTCAAGAAATGAAGAAATCGACCTCGAAATGTAGCGTTTGAGTTATATAAAAGGTTAATGTTATGGATCTTGATGTATTTTAGCTTTGATATGCTTGCTCTTGGCTTTGGTGCACCACTTAACTGTGTCTGTTTTCAGAGCGTGCTTTAACCTAATACACGTAGGCCTAAGATCATTTGACATGTCATCATTTGTGCTTACACATCAGTAAAATAAAAACAAATGACGCCATGTTTCTTGTGTCTGAATGACTTGAAATGAGAAGTGCCGGTGTAAATGAATTCGACGGAATACTGAAATATTAGTATAACAAATAATGAATGTTAGTGAATAGGTGTCTGTTAGCAAATCAAGCTTCATTAGCTTCATTAAAGTCAGTGCCCCCGCTTACACCTCGTCATTTCATGTGAAAACCAAGAGTCAATTAAGATTTCCAGCTCATAAATGGCATACAGTTGTGTGCAGATGTTTATTGTACCGGTCAAATTGCATTTTATAATCATTAATTCATTCTCATCCAAACACACAGACACATGCACACGCAATATTTTCATTCCGTTCTTTTTACCAATATGGTAAACTAATAAATAAACTACTAAATAAATACATAACAAATAAAATGGGATTTTTTTTTACCAGCAATTCCTTTAGGGCCAAGACATGAATACAGAAACTCATCTCAGGATCTAAATCCTGGTTATCAGAGCTTGGCCTAACCTGCTAGATGACAAGCGTCAATTCTGTATATGGTTTATGATAATGATTATTGATATGAATTATATGAATGTTATTTTTTTCAGATTATGACCAAAATTATCTCACTCATGAGCGCATCTCAGTGATGTGAATATTTCCTATGAAAAAAAGGAGAGTAAAAAAGAACAGCATTAAAATTGACTCCTCTGTGACTTCCCGAGTCAATCGTTGATATTCTCTGGCTGTGGCTTGTAGTGGACCACCCAAACATCTTCAGAGTGACTCTGTGGGCAGAAACTGACTGGGACGTCCACAAACTGTGCAACAACAGATGGGTGATCAGATTGGCTAAATAATGTTTTATTAGTCATAAAATAAAACCTTTACATGGATACTTGCACATGAACTTGGCCCAGCCTGTGGATTGGACATTATGTAGGTAATGCTAGAACACCTCAGTAGACACAGTAAAAGTTGCAACTACTGCAAAACATTTGTTCTTGCTTACTGTCCAAATGCGCGACACTGTTAGATGTTTATATGCCATCAGTGCAGTGCCTTAAAATAAACCCTGTTAATTCGCCGATTACAAAGTCTTGTGCAAAACCACTCAACAGTTCAGAACTGCTTGTCATATTAATCAGTGTCATTAATGTATATACAATAATAACACATACACATTTAAATACTGAAGAAAGTGTAATTTGTCATGTTTCAAGCATTTTTGGAACAATGAGAAGGTGAAACGTAATGTGCTGTGATGTGATAATGTCCTAACATAATAATTTTGCATATGCATATGATCTATTTAATTAATAATGTTTTATAGTATTTGTGAATTAATATTATCAACTGAAATAAATATTATAACAACATATTTGGTTTTTAACAGGATTATAAAATGTATATATTTACACACACACACACACACACACACACACACACACACACTATATTTTATATATTATATACATTTTATAATCTTGTAAATATGTATAAATGCTTGGAATCAGTGCTATATATATATATATTGTTGACATGTTTAGTGTCTACATGTTCTATAGGTGTAAAATATACAGGGTTTTATCCGGACATGTGTCTGGTGTGCAGTGCAGAGAGCTGTGTGGCCATGCACAAAACATGCATACTTTTTTCCCTACAGTGTTTGCAGTGGTTCAGTACCCAGCAGCGTGTGACCAGTCTATGTATGAGTGTAATTTCTCTTCACTTCTCTTCACTTCACTTCACTTTCCGCAGGCTCTGATCTCCAGGGGTCTCTGTAGTGGTTGAAGCTTAGTGTCAGACAGTGGAACTCGGTGAGTGCTCGGGGCATGGGTGCCACTTCTTCCCACACGGAGCGCCCACTGTGGTACACCTGCACCTCATCCGTGATCTCATCTGGTGAGTAGTCTCCACCCAGGATGTAGATCCTGTCCCGCACGCCTATGGCCCCAGCATTGAAGCCAGCACACTCAAACGAGCCTTCGCCTTTCCACACAGACGTGTCCGGGCAAAAGCTGTACACCTTGTAAGTGGACAGGTCACAGAGGTACAGCGTCTCATTAATGGCCACAGCCTTGACGAGAGTGGCATGGAAGAACTGGCCGAACTCGGCCACTAGCTGGCACCACTCGTTGGTGATTGCGTCGTAGCGGAAGAAGCAGTCTAGGGATGGATTAAAGGCTTCGGACATCTCCAGCTCTGAGCCCAACACGTAGAGCACGCTTCCACAGGCTGCTGCCTCTGGGAAATAGATCCGGCGGGGCAGCGGGCTAACAGACGTCCAGGTGTGGCACAGTGGGTCAAAGTACTCCACATCTGGCAGCCCTTGTACGCCCTGTGAGAGCCCTCTAGATTTCCCACCAATCACGTACAGACGTCCCATGGTAGTGACTGTGGCATGCATGGTGCGCGCCTTCCCCATGGCAGGGGCCTGGAGGAAGCTGCCTGTGACCGGACAGTAACACCACACCTCATTTGTAGCTTCATGATGAGGCTCCGCGATATGCAGCCGCACAGTCCGGCAGCAGTTGCTCCGACAGCCTCCTGTCACAAACAGTTTCTCTGCAAAGCCAGCCAGGGATGATCCCGGAAGGTCAGTGAGTCTTGCAGCATCCTGGGGCAACTCGCGCCAACGGTCGGCTGCCAGATCATAGCAGAATGCATGGGGGATCATGCCGTCCTCCTCTGTCTTGTGCACATAGATGTAGCAGGCTGTGGTGGATGGACGGGCATCTGGGAAGAAGCCGGAAAACTCCGTTGTCTGTTTTAGAGCTTCCCTCATCACCTGGGAACACTTCTTGTCGTCCAGCAACAGTGGCTCAGACCGGCTGATTTCCTCCAGGAGGACAGGGGGAAGCTGATGCAGTCGGACATGGCAGAGAAGCTCTGGAAGCGAGGGGCAGCGCCTCTGCAGGTCATGCCGGATCCAGCGCAAAAGGGACTGGAGCACAGTTTCCTCATCTGGGACGCTGAGAGAGTCTGCCAGCAGACAGCGCTCCAGAACCCATACTGGCATCTCCAGGAAGTCTGGGCTGGATGAGAGCATGTGGAAGTTTGCAACAACGAACTCGGTGGCACGACGGAGAAGGTGAGGCGAGCCGTAGCCCTCAGCGAGGGCCAGGAGGTGAAGGCAGTTAGAAAGGCTAAGGGTTTGGACCAGGAAGTCACTGCAGGCACGAGAGAGCACGCTCACCTGTAAGCACATGGTAATTTCGTTATTATTATTGTTATTGTTATTATTATAAAACAATAATTTATCACACTACTAATACAGTAACTTTGACTGCCTTCATATAAATATTAAGAAATATTATATGACTACTAAAATAACAAAATCTTACACAGCAGAATCACATTACAGCAAGACTGCCCTTATGAAGTATTTATTAATGGTTTATTTTTTTTAAGCAGGGATTGACATAAGTGGTACGCAAGCCCGAAGAGACGCACCAGTTTTCAGTCTTTACAGCGCAAATGCGTACCTAGTTTCTGACTTCATACTACACGCATAACCCCCTGGAACCACACTGAGGCACAGACCTCGACACGGACCGCCCACCCCCCAACACTCTGCCCCCCTGGACCAAGGCCGAGACACAGAAAAAATGTTCTCTGTTAATAAGTATTAAAATAAATACAAAAATGGTTACATGAAATGATTGAATATAAATAGGTTTTGTAGCTGGCAAATATATTGCTGACTGATGGAGAAGACAAAGTGAGCCCAGCTCCTGGAGGTCCTGGAGGTTCTAGCACAGTCTGCCCTGCTCAAACAAACCTGGATCAACTCGCCCAGTAATTTCCAGGTTTAGGATGTATTGACGAGAGTATTGATGAGGTGTATTCTCAAGACCCTCACCTGCAGAAAGGATGCCAGCTGGAAGAGCATGTCTACGTTGTCGTCCACAATCTCAATCTCCCCCGAGTAGGCAAAGTCCAGGAAGGCGTGTACAGCTTGCGGAGACAGGTTGCTCAGGGTAACTGTGCCATCGTCACGTTCACGCATGTTCACTTCAAACATGGCTCTGGGAAGGAAATACAGTAAACACACTGTTACGTCTTGCTATAACATTCTAAGGAGCTCTGTACAATTATGCAGTCAGACACTTAACAACTCTTGGGTTGTGTGTCGCCAGTCAGAGTGCCATCTACTGGCACTTAGCAAAACAACAACCAGCACTTATACTTAACATTCCCCCTCCCTATTGAAAGAACATATTCAGCATCAGAACAGGCACTCTTAACCTTCACCAAGTGAGTAATTAAACTTCACTTTACATGTGTTAACAATGTTAACAATGTGTAATCATCAATTTTTCCTTCATTGAACATTATCTCGAGGTAGGAGGATAGACTGCTCCTAGCCTCAAGGCAGTTCCAGGGATTATCCTGCCCTCCTTTAGAAAGGATTCACTACAAAAACTACATACAGTTCTGTAGGGCCATGTTGACCTATCTATAATGGCCAAACCAAATGTAGCATGTATGTATGTATGTATGTATGTATGTATGTATATCCACCCTCCTGCTTCCCAATTCAGAAGCAGTAAGAAGGGAGTGTATGTTTTTAATGCATTTTAGATCTAAATTGTTTAAAATGTATCACTGAAATTGATTAATAACATACGTAATATATATTCAGCTAAATTTCCAGTTATTGGCTGCTGCCCTCCTTTTCTCTTGTTTTCGTTTCATTCTTCTAAAAGCCAGTTCTGGACTTTTCCAGAAGAGAGAGAAAGAGAGTAAGAGAGAGAGAGAGAGAGAGAGTGCGTGAGAGTGAGAGAGAGATTTAAATTCAGCACGGCAGAACAGCCAAAGAGAAAGAGAGAGAGAGTAGGAGAAAGAGACAGACTCAGGGCAGGCTGTAGCCGACCTGGAAGCAATTTTTTCGAATTTCACACCAGGGTTGAGCCCCGCACTCCAAGCGCGATTTCTCCACGGTGCAAGCACTCAGACACCTCAAACACAGTTCGATTGATCTCCAGGAGACCTTTCCAACATTTGTATTTGTAGCCCGAGTAGATCAGGGTGTTATTCCCCAAAAAAACGTTCACCTTGCTGCGGTGTCCCAATACTTTTGTCCCACGACCTTCCAAGTTGCATATCTTGGCGAATACGGGTTTACCTTTACATTTTCTTTAAGGGTAATGCATTGAACTGAGTTTAAAATGAAATCAAAGTGTTCTGGGAGCATATTTGGGGGTATATTTAGGGTTTACACTATAGAAATAGGCATTTTAGGCATTTTTAACCAAAACACAACAACGCGGATTTTGCTCTATACGTGAGTGCTCTTGGAACGTAACCCCCGCAAAAAGCGAGGGATTACTGTATTTAGGTTTTAAGTTCACTCCGTGGAAGCCACAACATGAAAGCACGTCTGACCTGAAGAAGTCGCTGCAGGCTGCAAGGACGCAGCGATGACAGGGGAGTGTCTCCTTCTGCACGTGGATGCTGAAGTCAAACAGAACGCCTCTGTCGCGGAAACCACGGAGCACACTCAGTATCTGCTGTCCATGGCTTTCAGACACCAGCACCATAGAGCGCCGCTCACAAACACCGTTATACGAGGTCATCCTGCTGCTGGGCCTGCCCTCCTCCCTCTGTCCATCCATCGCCATGGAAACCTTCAGCATATAGACATAAAGAGTGTGTGTAATTATGTTTTATGTGTACAGAATGTTGTTTTCTGCTACTGTCGCACCTAAAACAGTTTTCTATATTTTTTTCAGCATTTCCTGTGATATCACGGTATTAAAGTTTGTCATCCCTTTGCTGCAGTAATAGCCTGGGGGGCCTTATAGATTTATAGTTTGAACATTGCTGTGAGGACTTGACTGTATTATGCCACAAATTTGAACTTTAATTTACCCGCCTGTCTGGCTATGAGTACTGGAATCCCTGCATCCTGCTGAATACAGATGGATCACAGACTCCACCTCATCCCAAAGGTACTAAATGAAGCTCTCAGAAAACACAGTTCTGCTGCTCCACAGCCCAAAGTTGTTGGGCTTTATACCCCTTTAGCTGATGCTTAGCACCGACCTTGGGGACCTTAGGCTAATGTGCTGCGTATCCAGAACATCTTGTTTTTTTGGCAGTCCTTTTCTTTGGAGAAAATTCAAGCTGTGTGAGTGCAATTAAATGCTTGTGACAGCAACAGAGAAACCGTAAAAGTGCTGAATTCACAAATTGGAAGGGGTAACTGGACATCCATCTGTCCATCATCCATCCTATTGCCATTTTATCACCAACAATATTTTAGATTCTATGTAAAAATGCCTACTGACCCAAACGTTCACTGACACATCTTACAAAAATAATGCTGACTTCTATTCAGCACCATTTCTAAACTGACTAAGACAAGGGAGGCACTGAACCTCAGATATCTGCAGCCTGCGGATTTTATTGACACCTTTAACAAAAAAAAATAAACAAGAACAAAAAAACAATAAAATTGTCAGATGCATAATTCAACCCACACTTTTAACTGCACCATGTCTGTTGTCTGATAGAGCTGATACAGTAAATCCAGACATGCATAAAAATATAATCACAGTGGTGAGGTGTCCTTTAACCCAGTTCAACAGACAGAACTCCTTAGTTCCCACAAGCTCAGTGTCTAGTCACATGCCTGTCTATCTATCTATCTATCTATCTATCTATCTATCTATCTATCTATCTACGTACCTACCTACCTACCTGTCTGTCTGTCTGTCTGTCTGTCTACCTACCTATCTATCTATCTATCGGTCCTATTTCTATCCATCTCTATTGCTTTCTTTCTATCTATCTATCTATCTATCTATCTATCTATCTATCTATCTATCTATCTATCTATCCTATTGTCAATTATTAACAATATTTTGATTTCATAAAAACCCCACAGGTCTTGCGTCTATCTGTCTAGTCACCCATCCACTCGTCCATGAATCCTATTACCAATTACTGAAAATATTTTTGCTAATAGCTAGTGTACTCCGGACAGTGGAATGGCAGATTTCAAATTCTTTTGAGATCTTTTTAAATCCCCTACCATACTCATGTGCTGCTACAGTCTTCTTTCTGAAGGCCTCAGACAGCTTTTTTGATCTCACTCTTACTTCAGCAGTGTCGTGTAAATATGTTACAAAAGAATGTTACAAAAAAACACAGGCTTTCACAGGATGTTACATGACGTGGGGCAAATTATTAACATTATTTTAGATTCTATGTAAAAAGCCTACAAGTCACATGTCTGTCAGTCTGTTATCAGTGAGCTCTGTCTCTTCTGGGTCAGTACTGAAGTGTGATTCTGAGTCCTCCTGATGTACTGGAGAGAATCTTCATCCTACCCTGGTGTGTTAGGTGCTCCTCCTCGGCCCAGTAGCTCTGCAGAGCCCCGTCACTCTCAGTGGCAGCATGCCAGGAGAGGAGAGAACACCCAGCGTGCAGAGGACTGAAGAGCAGAACCAGAATCAGAATCAGAAGTCCGCTGGGCCGCCCCTCGTGTCTGACCAGATTTCACTGTGTCCGACCACCTCTGCTCCTCTTCTCCTGCAGTGCTGGGAGTCACAGAGCGGAACACACGGAGATGGGGGTCGCTGTGTGTGTATCTCAGGGAAGGCCGGGTGGAGGACGGAGGTGTGTGTGTGTGTGTGTTTATGATCAGCTCTTCAGCACCGCGGACAGCGGGCAGATCCCCGGATAGGGCGGGGCTAGGAAACAGCGTGACCGCGCGGCAGTGACGTACGAGTCAAAATATTAGTAAATCTTGAAAACTGGAAAAAGGCTGAATGTTTTCTTGACTAAAAGTGTCTCAGCAAAAGCACTAACTATTTTTTTATCTTAAACCTTATAAGAAAGAACCATTATTATACTGCTATATTATTCTG
>JBBPCY010115833.1:0-18272 GCA_037974405.1 Brachyalestes nurse | reverse complement strand
CAAAACAAGATAAAGAAGACTTTTTAGGCTAGAAATAAGATTCCAAGTCTTGGTTAGATCAGGAGTTTTTGCAGTGTAGGATTTTGTGCCAATTTTCTCCACAGTTCCACCATGAGTTGGGGCTCCCACAAGATACTGCTGACACTGGGAGGGTGAAAGCTTGCACCTGTGGCTAATATGTCAGTTCTGTTGCATCACTTAACAGGCACCCATGCTGAGTAGCATCACAGTGGGGGGGGGGGGGGTCATCCTACCAACCCAGAGAAAGCAAAGCTTTCAAGGACTGCCAGACACAGGTGCTAATTCTTAGATAGTTGCACCACTCGGGAGGCCTAAAAGAAGTAATTTCTGAGGAGATTAGACATAAGACAGTAGAATAGAGTAGAAAGTAAAAAAATAAATTAAATATAATTGGAGTTTTAAAAAATCGGCTTTCTGAACTGGGGTTAAAAGACGACTAAAGTGATAAAAGGAGTCTACCAACAACAGTGCAAAACCTGACAGACCCCCAAAACTGTTCCAATTAGTGACACAATATCCAAAGGGTTTTTTTTAAAGATAAGAAAAAATCAAGTTATACTCTTGCTTCAGATCTTAAAAAGTCCACAGGTATTCCACTTCGAGAAGACCACTTAGCCCTTGGGCTGGAAAGGAAAGGAGATTCCAGTTAAGTGGGTCTTGCTTAGAAAATGAAATGTAATTGGGATTACTTGGATTGTGAGAAGCAGAACATCTAACCTGCTTTTAAGACTAAACTCTGGAAATGTTTGCAAGAAACAAGATATCCATAGAAAAACAAAGAAACAAAGTAGACAAATGTAAGATGTAATATAAGAAAGAGTAGCCACACTGAATAATGAAAAAATTATAATCTGTCTAGTAATTTAGGCTTCAGTGTTCTCTTTTCAGTTCAGTTTAGTTTTTCAGTGAAAGAATGCCAACAACTTTATGCGGCGCTGACTGCTTTTATTTGTATATAAATCATAGAAATCTATTGAAATCATATTGACAAAGAATCATTCTTTGTAAATATGATTACAAAAAGATTTCAACATGTTTACAAAAGATTTTTATGGTTCATTTATTGCAAATGTGTTTGATAATGGCTGAAAGCGGAGGTAGCTTGAGTAAGTTGAGCAGCTATTTTAAAACAAGCAGATAGGTGGAACATAGGACTGACTGAATTATTTTTCAAGACAAATAGCTAAACTGTGGAGTGCCCACACATTCATCTTGAAGCGTAACTTAAAGCTCCTGCAGAACTGAATTTTCTGATGCTCAAGGAGCTGCCATATTCAGATTAGCCCAGGTATACGACACACTTGCAGGAGGTACTTGTGAGATTTTATTCAAGGAGTCTTGGCAGGGACTGCAAAAAAAGGAGATGCTGATCACAATGTAGCTTCAAAAAACAGCAAAACAGAAACAGCTCCAGAAGACTCCTCCAAGTCCACTGTGGTGTGAGGGAGGGAGAGCCGGGAAATGCCAGGTTCAGCCACTTAGGTCTACCTGGTTAACATAGAGGAGGCACTGCCAGATGCCCAACTTCAATCTATTCTGTTCAAGAAGACAAAGAACAAAGAAACACCACGTCACACTAGCCAGTGGGTATGATGGAGATCGGACGATAGATTCCGGGTCAAGCTAGGTGTGAGAGAGAGAAAGTAGTGAGAGACAGAAATGCAGAACTGGTGTAGATAATCAGGTGACCAGGAGAAACCAAAACGACAAGGTAAACTGGGGGAGAAGAAAGTGCTCAGTACTCTGGCCACCCAGACGGCTGGATGCTTGACCCGCGAGGAGTGGCCTTAACAGGAGCCAACTGGTGTTATACAAAGTTGCAACTTTAAAAAAATTCTATAAGCACACACCGCTTAAAGTTAGTCAGGGCCATCATTATTAAGCAAAGAAAATTGATTAGCCAGGTAAAAAAGAGAATATGGCTGCTAATTACTTTTCATTCATTTTCTGTAACCGTTTATTCCTTACTAGGGTCGTGGGTACCCAGAGCTTATCCCGGGGTCTACGGGCGAGAGGCAGGGGCTCACCTTGGGCAGGGCATCAACCCACCGCAGGGCACACACACACCGTTCACTCACACCTACAATCAATGTTGAGTGTTGACTCGCATGTCTTTGGACTATGGACCTAAATAAGTTTTTAGTTAATCCTATTTAATTGTTTGGGACACTCAAAAATGGATTGCTTAATTATTCTGCAAAATAATTACTAAACTGCTACATTATTCCTCTAGTCAATAAGCCTATATAATATCCCGCAGCATGTCAGGGGCTTGAATCTTAAGTTACAGTTAACAATTACTGAGCCTATACCATAAACTTAGAGAGTATGATCACAGGACTGCTCCAGAGAACAATCTGGCCCTTTTTCACTTGACATTAAAATGCATCCCGAATCTAGATAGTGTCCCAACATCTCAGTAAGAAAGCAACAGTAAAACACATCAAAACTTACATTTAGCGAATTTTACATAGTGTGGTGTGACCAAGAGTTTGCGTATTCCAGGAAAGGTGGGTGAGCTGCAGTTGTCCTCTAACTGAACTCACAAAAGTTCAGTGGAGAAATGGTTTGCCCTCTAGCTGAAATAAATGTTTTGATCGGTTTTGCAGATGGGATCGACTGTCTGTCAAGTCTGTCAGATTCAGCAGGATATGCAGTTCAAGGTTCAAGACGTGAGCATCCTCAAAAAGTGGGACAATAAAACGTTGGACAAATATTTCCAATATCACTTTTTCATTGACATTTTAAAAACCACATCCATCTCACCAATCTGATGAGAACAGCTCTTCACCTGTTGCTTCATACCAGTGTGAACAGCTTGAAAAAGAAGTAAAGCCTGGGATATACAACATCTGGCTTTTTGTGTAAACCTACATTTCACATCCACATATACTGCATTTCATTTGTCAGGCCAGAGCTATTTTTTTGGAAAAAAAATAAGGTGAAGGCAAAATCATGAAATAGATCAGCAGTGTGAGGACAGCACAGTATGGAGCGTTTATACAGACTGAAACATTTAGTTTTAATTTAATGTTTATCTAATAGTTCATTAATGTATGTCATCTGACTAAAGTACAGATACAGTAGACGTACTCCTTAGGATACCACTCCAGTGAGAGCATTTGTATCATGACAGTATACAGTAAAATAGTTAGTAATGTTATTAGCCTACATTTATGTAATTGAACAAAACCTTTTGAAGCAGTTTAATCAATCTACTCTTTTCCTTTCATAATAGCCTTTATAATACATTGCACATTCTGTTATATTGCTTCTTTTATTGTATCTGAATATGCCCTTTATATCATTGTATTTTATTTGCTAGCAAAAGGCCTAATACTCTTCCAAATGCCTGTATATCAGTAGTTAGTGCAGTAGTTGCTTTATCATGAATTATGTTCATGTTGAGGTCATTTTAAATAGGACATTTGTCAAAGTAAAAGCATTTTAGAAACAGTGTTATTCATTTTGATACATGAAAGCATAAAGTTTTACTTTTTGAGGAGATTTTGGACAGTCAAGTAAATTTTGATTGGCAAGTAAATGTCTATCACAGTAGCTCTATTTTTTACTTTGCCAAAGGGCTTCGATACTTTTTTCCACCACTGTTTATGTCTGTATCTGCACTCCAGGAGCTGCACGTAGAGCCTGAAGCTCTGATTGCACCTGGATCCAAACATTACAAGTTGACTCAAAGTCTGTTTATTTGGCTACTGTAACCATTGCTACCTAAGCCAAAGAGTGCACCTGGATATAAGAGCTGTCAGGGGAAGAAGAGAATGTGATGTGTGTACTTGAGAGAACAAATTAGTAAGGATCTTTCCAGGCGCTTGAAGAAAGCCTTCCAAAAAGCAGACACATTTACAGTGAATTATATAAACAGAGGTAGATTTTTTTTCTGTCTGATAGGACATTTTTATTTAAAGTGCACTACATCCCGGAGTCATAGACTACAACTGTGCAACGATTTAGAAGAATTCTTAAAAAACAGCACAGCAGACACTATCAATAAAAAAAAACTCCAGAATGAATAAGATGTATTTGATGAGGGTACATTGAAGTGGTTCGACATGTAAAAGAGGTCTGTCCTGCACAGGTTTATTATTATAGCAATGATAAAGTAATTATCATTGCTATTATAACTATTTAAATTAAAAAAAAAGGAAAAATATGTTTAGGTCAATAAGTATTAAACCTAAAGTGGTGGTGTTTTCTATTTCTAATATGAATAGTACCTTCAGGGCCCCAAAAATGCATGGTACAGTGTCTAAGTAGGTGGCATACAAACCTAAGGTCACCTCATTGTCAGGTACAGTAGTATAAAACACATCAGCATTGGATTCAGGGGCAGATGACATACCTTTGCTGGACTGATGAATCACAAGTCACTATCTCTCAGTCTGATGGTTGAATCTTCATGGAGAACATTACCTAGCTGAATACAAAGTGCTGAGCACTGTAGTGGGTGCCCTCTGTTGCATCAAGTTGTTGTTTCAAGCTGCCTCTGGAAAATAAATGTCAGAAAACAGCTGTACATGAGAAGCTTCATGAAATGGGCTTCCATGGCCAAGTAACTGGGCACAAGCCTAAGACCACTATATGCAATGACAAGCATCAAGTATCAGCCAGAACGGTGTAAAGCCTGCCGTCACTGGACACTGGAGCAGTGGAAATCGGTTCTCTGGAGTTCACCAATGCCAGGATAGACATTACCTAACATAATGATTATTGCTAACAGTTTGGTGGAGGACAGATAATAGGCTGAGACTATGCCCCATAGTTCCAGTGAAGGGTAAGGGTTCAACTTTGTGGCAAGAGTTTGGTGAGGATTATTCCCTGTTCCAGCATGACTGTGCCCCTGTGCACAAAGTGAGGGACATAAAGACATGGTTGATGAGGTTGGTGTGGAGGGACTAAACATATCAACACAGAGCCCTGACCTCAAACCCACTGAGCACCTTAGGGATGAACTGGAATGTCAGGTATGAGCCAGGCCTTCTCCTTTCACTAAAAATGACAAAAATTCTCACAGTCTTGTTTAAATCCCTCTCAGATGAGTGGAGGCTGGTAAAATTGCAAGGTTTGGTGAGGGATTCCATATTAATGCCCATGGTTTTGGAATGGAATGTCAAGCAATTTCCTAACGGTGTGACAAGGATGTCTGGGCTAGTTGGGCTAAGTATTCCTTCTCTGTCAAAGAGAGACATCAAAATACATTTTTATCTTTGGCATCCATATTGTTTTACTTGCTGTAAAAACAAAGAGTCGATTCGTATTATGGTGGACTTATGAAGACTAGCACCACCACCAAGTTGTGAGAAAATAAGAACTGTCTGGCACAGGGCTGATTTCCCCCGAGCCCAAGCTATAGTTTCAAGTCAAAAGCATCCAGAGATATTTCACAGAAAACTTAGATTTCTTCTCCATCTTTTTGCCCCCACCCTTTAGAAGAGGGTAGGCCCTGTCTCAAAATCTGATTGTCGGAAACAAGCTGGAAGTTCCTGTAAATACTTCATATCTACCCATAAAAATGAATTGTTTAATTTTTACATTGAAAGTTGACTTATGAGATGCCTGTATTAATCTGATTTTCATCACTCCAATAACAAATATTTCTATTAGCACCCTTATGAGATAGTGTTATGTCAGTGCCAAGCTAACAGTCTATAGCTATAGCAGCTGTGCATGGACATTTAAAGCTGGAAACAGACATTCAGAAAGGACATTTTTATTTTGCATGTTGCTGTTTTAAATGGTTCTTTAGTACAATTTTGAGCTTAAATCTTGTCATGCTGAAAAAGTGATGCTTCAGCTTTTGAGTTTTGTTTTGTCTTTTTTGCATTTCAGTCCAATATTACACCCAGTCATCACTGAAGTGTGATGGTCAAGTGTTCACATACTTTTTGCCCTCTGCTTAGAAACTGTCCCTTTTAGTTCTGTAGCAGGCCAGAGGGTCTTTTATTTTTACTTTAAAACCCCAGCTATGTTCAAAAGTTGAGTGTAGTGGAACTGTTCAAGTAAGAAAGAGTATATTATTTTCTATCAAATTTCCAAACTAAACAAAGAAATGACCACTCAAACATTTCTTTGCATATTTGGTACTTAATGATGCTTTCTACAAAAGCTTATATGGTCAATGTCAAAGCAAGAGTCAACTTCAGCACAGTAATACATCAAAGGTAAGATAGAAATGGCCCATAAGCCTAGACAGTAGGCTTTGGCCTAGTATGCTTGATAGTTTTGGGTTTTGCTTGCTGTGCTGGTTTTCTGAGTCCCTGCTGTCTAATTTGGCTTCAGTCATGTGATCATCACTGCGCAAAAGTGGTATGCCTAATACCAGTGAAGGATGTTGCAGTGGTAGTTGACTTTGTGTGAATACAGCTTTCTCATTGATGTGTGGCCTATTGTTTTGCTGTAGTTTTGTATCACTGTATTTGAACAGGTGCTCTTCTTGATGACTCCTCTGCTGTCAGCAATGGGCTGTAGCCAGATGTTGTGGCATTGTGGTACGTAGCTTTTAAATTTGCATTCTAGAGAAATGTATGTTTCCAATTTGTGACAACAGTTTAGGAGGGGCCTATGTTGTTTTACTTGGACTGTGTCCAAAGTATGTAATGGTTTGATGAGCTTGATGTGGAAAAACTTGCAGAGCCATGACCATATTCAGCACCTTTGGGACTTCAACTGCAACCCAGTCATTATCAACCAAAATCTGTGCCGGACCTGACTCACACATGTTCCAAAAGAGGTGGAAATCCTGAGGAGTGGAGACAGCTACTGCAGCAAAGAGGACAAACTCTGTATAAATGCCCTTGGTTTTCGAGTGAGGCGTTCAAAACGCAAATACGATTGTGTTAGCTGTCCACATTAAGATAAGATAAACCTTTATTAGTCCCACAAGTGGGAAATTTGCATTGATATGGCAGACAGTTGACAGTAAAAAAGGTAAGAGCAGCAAAATCAGAATAAAAGCTATACAAACCCACTGTATAGTATAAAAAGTACACTGTACAAATACGATAAAAATATATAGACGTGTGTGTGTGTGTGTGTGCGTGTGTGTGTGTGTGTAACTGGTCACAAACCATGTGTAACTGTCATCACCGCTCTGCGTTGTGTGTAGTAGGTTCTGGTGTGTGGGTGCAGCATGCATGGAAGGACGAAGCAATCACGTTCACCTTTTTCACAGTTTATTTCCCAAAGTGAGGCTTGTTTGGCTCCTGCTCCGCCTGCTCCAGCATATAAAAAATGCACATGGCCACACAACTTAAATAAAATATACATAAAACATACACATAAACTTAAATAAGTTTTAAACAATAATCTAACAAAAAACACTTTAACATTAGAAATATACAGACGACTAAAATAAGGACAGGATTACAGAAGATGCAGCTCCATCACTTCTTACCTGTTCCAGCATACAGAAAATGGAAGGGGCGAAGGAAGTGACACAGGAAGTGATGCAACTGCTTATGAAAGAAAAACCAAAGGGAGTTATGGGAAATGTAGTTTAAAAACATAAATATACCCGTTACATGTGCAACTATATAAATATGTATATATAAGGCTACATAGTGTGTGAGTATACACATTGGATATATGTATGTATATATGTACGTAGTGGATATATATGTATGAACACTGTGGATATTTAAATATATAGGTACACACTGGTGTATCCTCAGTTGTTTGGTGCTATATCTATCTATCCACTGCATTTTATTTTTAAATCGGCATCGCCAACCATTCCATGCCAGTGTCTGTTAAATTCTTACACAAGCACCTCATTCTGCTTTATGAGGTACTGATTACTCATCACCTGAATCACATCTTATTTAAAAAGGAAAAGTATAAAAACACTTCTGTAATCGACACTTTGCAATGTGACCAGTTGGATGGCAAAACACTACTAGAAGTACGTCAATGGTAATTATTGCCATTTTGTTTGAGTGAACAAGAGATTTGTTATCTTTGAATTATTCAAGTTCTATAAACACTGCTTCATTTCTCTTATTTTGATGTTTTGTCATTTCCTTTAAAATTATGTTTTAAGGAACAACATTTTTACTTGGAAGTTAGGAGAAATATTGTCAGCAGTTCTAAAAAAACTAAGGCAAAGCTGTTTGGTTCAATGCTTGCATCTATAAAAGATAAAACCTGAGAAACTGAGAAACCGTGCTGTTTGTGTGTCTAGAGTGAAGTATCTCCACACATGTGATGTGTGTGTGTCTCCTCTGCTGTCGTGTCTCTCACCTTGTTGTTGTCTGTGTTTGCCTTTCCCTCTAAGCGGCAACGGTGCCGCCCATTTTATGAAGGGACTACAATAATTGGTTAAGTCACGAAACGCATGTCAGCGTTAGCCAATCAGAGGCAGAGACTGCATTGTGTACACAAGCGCGCACAGAGAGAGAAAAAAACACTCGACTAGTCGACTTCTGTCAGGCAGAGTCGACTAGTGCCTCTGAAATCGACTAGTCAACTAGTCAACTAGTCGACTTTTGTGTTAATGCCCTAATATATATATATATATATATATTGCAGTATATGCTGGACTTACTGCTAAATTGAAAAAGTGATTTGTGGGGAGTTTTCTGTAGCATGCACTTGAATTTAAAAGGGTGCTGAAAGTCACAGTAGCTTGAGAGCAGATCCCTACTTTAGCTTCTGCAGCGGTACCTGAGGCCCCCTACCTGGCGGCCCATCTGCCGTGCAAGAGAACAAAGGCCTCACGCTGCCTATTACACGCCACGCTAAAGATTGAGCACAGATGTCAAGCAGTTTGCACTGGGCCCAAAATCCTTTTTTATAGCCACATAAATTTATCACAGCCGGTTGTGTTTGAAGTGAGGTTAAGAGGTATGCGTCATATCATTGACATACTGTAGCCCTTTGAAGTCAAGCCATGGTGATACTGATATGTTTTAAGGCATGTCTGATAAAGTCAACTTGCTCACATGCTTGATTTATGCTACACTTTATTGAATCTTGCAGTGATGAATTCGCATACATATACAGAGAGAATCTGAGAGAAACAGTTTGAAATATGCAAGAGAAACAGTTTGAAGAGAGCAGACCAAATGTAATACTGGAGAGGTCAGCATGCTAGTTTGAGGAACCTCAAAGTGTATTAGGTCAATAAAAAATATAGACTTTAGTTGAATAAAGTGCATTCCACATGTAAATTAGAATTAATGACAGGACTCTGTTGTGGTATTGGGCTTTCACATTTACTCAATTGATCTTTTTAGGAAACAATCCATTAAAGTACAATAAAAAACTGAGCTTGATGGACATTGGTATTGTATTTTTTTACGGTTTATATTTAAAACTTAAAGGTTTCCTTGTCCTATCTTTTAGTAGATTGTTTTAGAGTCTCTTTGTTTTTTTTATTGTTTTTCCTCTTTTTGCTGTCCATATTTTCTGCTAAATTGAATTTCACCTGCTGGCTGAAACTTACACAATAGCACCAAGGGGAAAGCTAGCATGTGTCCTCCGAGTCACATGAACCCAGTCACTGCATCTTTTTGAATCAGAACACAGTTGGAGGAAGAGAGATGGCCATCCTCCCCACCCAGGGAGTGCAAGGCCAGTTCTGCTCTCTTGGACCCCCAGCCACGGATCAAACAAACTCAGAATCTGACTGTGACTCACAATCAGTCAAAACAACCAGTTACTTGGTTACTATTATAATCATGATCACCCATACAACCTAGAATGCGAGTTTGCACCTAGAGTGCATTAAGATACCTGTACTTACAATCACAGTAAAGGCCAAATGAACTGAAGAAGAAGAAGATATAAAAAAACATGTACAGGTTAGGTGCAGTCATCAATTTAGATGATGGCAGTCATTCTCATAATTACAGCAGAAACATGAGCATAACTCACATTAATGTGTTAAAACTTTAATGGAAACTGTGGTTTACTGAGGGTGGTCTGTTGCCTGCAGGGCCACTTTTCCCTCATTTAAAGCCCTGTAATTTTGTACAAAAGGCACTGAATCGCTCAATCATCATCTGTACCAGGCAGCACAGACTTAGACACAACAAAACATGGAAATGGCAACAATGTCTTTATGGATTTGTTAGTAGTGCCATCCACTCCAACCAACTCTCATTTTACTTTGTTTTCTCACTGAGCCACATTGTTATAGTAACAAATACCTTGTCATTACTATATAGATACAGCTTTTGTGTAAAAAAAATCCAGTTGTCGCTTCACATTGGAATGACCAGACAATATCAAAATACTTATATGTAGCATAGGCATGGTAAACCAGGAGTTTCTCACCGTTGATACATAAAATCAGGAGTACTGACATAAGGGGCTCCTGAGTGGCTGTCTAAACATTGGCAGTGCCATCAGGAGATTCTCAGCCCAATTTCTGGCAATGTCGAGTCCCAGGGGGTATAATTGGCTTTACTCTCTCTGGGTCGATAGGATACCCTTTCCCTCTACCACCTAGCATGATGCTAGCCAGTCGCGGTGTCTGTATAACAGAATTGGCAGTTAATGCTCTCCTCCAAGCATGTTGAACTGTTCCAGTGAAGTTGCACTTAGATCTCATAGTGCTGACTACTTAATCATCCACAGAATTATGAAAGCTTCAACAGGGGGAAGAGTGGTCTCATATATAGCCCCCAAGCTCTGGAATGCAATTCCAAAAAAAAACAAAACTCAGACACAGTCTCAGTTTTTAGGTACAGGCTGAAAACCTACTTGTTTAGTGAGGCTTTCTGTAATTAAGTTTCCCTGCCAGATGAAGGGTATAGAGCTGGGAGAGATGGTGGACACAGGAAATTCAAGTAAACTGGGACACTGGTCATGTTCACTCAGGTTTGTGACGGTGGAGTGGAGGTATGCTGGTGTCTCTGGTTGCTCTCATGTCTATCATACCCCTCAGTCCTGCCCTTTCTAGCTAGGCTGTTTTAGCGAGGTATGCCGGAGTCTTAGCTTGCACTCTCTACACATATAAATAATTCTCTTAAATTTAATCAGAACAAACCCTGTTCTTTGATTTTTTCCAAGGGGAACTGCTACACATTTGTCTAGCCTGACTGATCACCATGGCAAACACTCTGCTCCTGCCCCAACCAAGGGCAACTCCTGTTTAAAGCTCCGGCGGAGATTGTTTTTCCTGTTCCTGTAGTTTATGGACTACAGATTCTCAGCTACTCTTCCAACAAAATTTACCCCTATGGACACTTAGTGGTACCGACTCTGTTAGGCGTAGATGCCCTATCTCTCAATAAGCTTGTTCATAAAGGCCTTCTCTTATTTATCCCCATAAAGACTCTTGTTCCTTTCTCGCCGGGTTGACCTGAGGAGAATGGATTCCCCTTTTGAGTCTTGGTCCCTCCCAAGGTTTCTTCCTCCAGCTAAGGGAGTTATATAAATAAAATTGAATTGAATTTGCTTTGTATTTTGAAAAAACGCAGTGCTACTTCATGCGACTCACTTTACCCTCCCAGCGTTGAAAGTATTGCATGACTGGTGAAGCCCTAGACAGCAGTTGGAACTGAACATAACTAAATTAGAGATACATTTGTGAAACATTCAAAACAAATGCAAGGGATTCAGACAAAGCTAAAATCTCCTCCCTATGTAAAAGTAATCCTGTCCAAATAGTTTTCCAGACTTCTGTGTCCACATGGTGCAGTTGTATGTAAGGTATGCTAATTCCGAACGTAGACATGGTGGCAATGCTTTCAAGAAAAGCTGATTCAGAGTTTTTTTTAAACACCATAAGGAACCTGGCTGGCCTTAGGCTGGGGGACCCCCTCTCTGGGACTGAGTGCAATATATAGAGGTTTATATGCCTCATGGTGAGTCAGAGGAGAGTAAAAACCTCCACTCTGCTGGAGACCGCAGCATGCTGACTGCTCACTTTTCTTACCCTCTACTAATGAGCCCTCTCTCTCTGCAAAGAGCGCAGCTCAGGCCACAACCACTAAATATCTGACCCTCCATTCATGTCTCATATCTCTTAATCTCTCCCACTTTCAATTTCCGCTTTTCTTGGCGCACACTGCCACCCTCTCACGCCCACCGGCCTTTCTCTCAGCCTCTTCGACTCTCTTTTCTGGTTTCCCTCGTGAAAAGCGCACAAGGTAACATAACCACGCACGGCAACTAAGCAGAAACAACAAGTGATACAAGATGCCCTCCTTCAGCGCATGAAAGACTAAACCCATTGTTCCCACTCAAACAGCACAGAAAAAAAAAATCAGAAGAGAACACAGTTCTGGCTCACTTCAATGGACCTTGTCAAGTAGGACTACAGGGAAGGGATCAAATGAAGCAGTTTCCCAGAAGTGCCTTTAAGGCTGCAGTGACCTGGCAGGCCAGAGCAGGCTGGGGAGTAGGTAGGTGGGGTTCCCCAGTATGAACACAACTCAAGCAACTACGTGACACCAAGTTGGCTGATGGATCCATTTTGGTCTTGCCTTTTTGGACTTGCCATGAAGCATCGTGTCTTGGAACCGCCCCAGCCCATTGGGAATGTGTGTGCATGCTATAGGGCAGCTGATGAAAGAGTCTGAAAAACAGAGAGACCATCAGACCGATTCTTCAATCAAAGGAGACACAAAGTGTTTTTAAAAAGATTCTAGTGAAAGGATAGGAAATGTGAAAGAGCAAATAGGATGAGAACAACCATTTAACTGACAACAATTTCATTCAAGGGTACCACATTGCCAGTATATCATCACTATTAACCAGCTTGTGAAAGATTGCCAGAATAATAATATTCACTAAACAAATACCTACATGAGTTTACATTTTACTAGCTTTGGCTACATTGTAGGTCATTTTGTCAGAAACAACAAACAGAGTTGCACTTTGTAGGTTTACAGTTCCATCTGTTGTTGAACAATTTACCAGCCCCCTCTGTCCCATCCAACCATGGTAAAGGACAATTGTTGACCAGATATATTTTTGGGTAAAGCCACACCAGTGATATGAGCATGTCATCCTCTTATTCATCTCTAGCTCTTCATCCGTCATTTTCTGACCACAGGACCTATAAAGGATCATTTTTAGTTTGTGGACCTTTCCTAACTTACTAAAACCACACATTGTGGCACCAAAATCGTGGTGGCATGGTCCATCGGGTCAGTGGTAGAACTATGGTGGTCTTTTTCTAAACCTTGTAACAAAGTGCATCCATATGAGATCTGTCTGACTGTAGATTCAAGGTAGATGGGCCTGGTACTAGTGTGTGTGTGTGTTACGCATTTTAGAGAAGACTGTCTTCAATGTGTGCCTAAGAAAACAAATAAAACAAACCTCATTTTCCCAGCTGATGAATGGCAACAAAGTAAATCAAGGTAAGCTGCTTCCAAATTGTAAGTTATAATTTCGTGCTATACTGGTGTTCCAGTGCAGGACCAGAATCAGTTTGTTTTGTATTCTTGAAAAGCTGGTAGGTTTTGTCCATGTAAATGCAAGTGTGGTGGCAAGTTAATTTTATTACAACATGATAAGATCAAAAGATAACACCGGTTTAAAACACATATTTTGCAATGTGAAAACAAATATTGGAATGTAGTACAGCAACATTTAACATTCATAGGGACTGCCACTGGAAACTCCAGGAATAATAAGAATCAGTGAATTAACATTAACCTTGTACGTCATGTGTTATTCAGAGTGTTTGCCATCTATAACTCAAACTCCACCTGGCATGTGTGTCCACAGTGGCTATAGTGAAATGGATCAGCTTGCGGAATTGAAGCCTTTTATGTGCTGCTGTTTTCTATATCTATAGAAACAAGTTGCCCCTAGTAATGGATTATGGCTTAAAATCACTACTGCTCAAAGGTTTCTAATCTCTTATTAGTAAATTCTGTGTGTGTGTGTGTGTGTGTAATATATATATATATATATATATATATATATATATATAAATGCAAGTTTTTATTCCAAGCCATAAATGGCAATGCTTTGACAGGTCCCACTTTACTGCCGTGGTATTTAATCCTGAACTGAGCCCTTGATCCTGAACTGACACAAAAGCAAGGGGTTAACAGACAGCAAGGAAGAGTAAAGTACAGAGGCCAATAGCGAGATGTGGGAGGATGCCAAAATTTCAACAGAAGTGCTTTCCCAGTCCCCAGGACATACCACCACAAGTGTCTGCTGGAATTTGATCACAAAATAGCTCAGAAAGCCAAAGGTACGTTAATCACAGGGTGTGAAAGGAGAGCCCAGAGGAAAAGCCCAAGTTTTTTTCCTGCTTCTCACTAGTTCCAGCCACCAATGGCTTCCCCACTTTTACACACACACACACACACACACACGTATACAAACACACGTGCAGCCCAGGCCTACCATCACAGTTTCCATCAGCAACTGTGCTGTCAGGGTTCCTGCCACTTGATATTTACAAGGAGTGGGAAAAAAAGGAGTGACAGGAAAGCCAAGCACTTATCTTCTTTTAATGGCCTAAGCTTTAATAAGTTACAGAAGTTGTGAGCTATCAGGCAACATCCAGCCATACTTTATTGGCTCCGCAGTGATTGTACCTGCTTGCAGCGTTCATTTATAGTCACACAATAGTTTCTGTTTATTAAGACGTCAATCCATTCAAGAAAAATCTAATTTACACATGTTTCCACCTAGCCCAAATGTAGTTTATCAGCCACCAAATAGTTGGGGTAATCTAAATTTAGATTCTTTTGTTTAAAAATGGAGCTGTGTCTAACATTGCTAGCAAACAAGTCACTAGTCACCCAAATTGTTTCAGCCTGCTCCAGCTGCACTCAGCCCTTCATTGAGGTCCTTCTTTAACAGACACATCAGTGTGGTTTTGGACACATTATGACTTACTATGAGCTACAAAAGTCAACAATACCTCACCCACCATGCAGCCGAATGTGATGGGCAGGCAGCCATTTCAGACGATAGGGTTTGCATTCAAAAACTGCCTCAGGAGGGAATTGGTTTTTGTGGCAGTAGCTATCATAAACACAGAGGAAACTGATCCAAGTTCAGACCTTCTCACAACTGCATTGTGAGCACCAGCTGTGATCCTATCTGAAATAACTGCCTGAGGCACATGGAGAGTTTGAGATATGTTTTGGTGATGTATTTTTATGGAAACTGTTTGGTTGACTATTACTCTGTACAGTTTGTTGGCTACTTTAGCCCCATGGCTTCAACTGAAGAAGCACAATATGGACACAAAACATGGCTGATTGCCCAGGTAACTGGGCATGGTGCGAATGAGATTACTTGAGCATGTACAAAAGTATATTTTTGTCTCAGAATGTTTTTTATTGCAATATGATTTATTTCTTATGTGCAGCCCATGTTCTGAATCAGCTCTGTTTTGTTATTCGGCATCAGAACATCATGTCCTCTGCTCATGTTTCCTGAACGAAAGGAATGGAATGCCTTTCCTTGAAACCTGAGACATGAGTGGGAGCTTAAATGATTTAGACATCACTTAGACATAACTTTAGAACAATGAAATGCATTGACATTTCGGCTGCTTCACCCAGTCAGTTGTTTATTACTTGAACGAGAAAAGATTTGTAGGCTGGACACACAGGCTTTATTAAACACTGACCAAATCTACTAAACCATACTGATTACCAAACAATGCCAAGGACGTTTCTGACAAGAAACTGCCACCACACCACCCTTCCCCCGGTAGTATCATCATTCGGTGCTGCCTAGGAGGTGCAATCAGATCGTGGTGTAATGCACATGACCATGTAATGCACAAGCCTAACATGTCATGTCAGTTGTGATATTCTTCTGGGGCAGGGGGTGGGCGGGCGTGCCACGAATCCTGTCTCTGGAGGTAATTGTTAACCCCCTCATCTTTGTCCAACCGCAAAGGAGCTCCCGCTGAGGCTCGCTGTTTGTCAATGCGGGAGTTTCGTGGCTCGGAGGCGAGGTGGGTGGCGACGCCCCCGTCTCCAGTCCGCTGACCGGCTGCCCGAGAGGTCAGTGAATTCCCCCAGGGCTCATCCACCCAGGCTCATGTCCAACTCGCCTAGTGGGGAGAGTCCCATGCAGGTCCGGCACGCTGCATTCATGGCCACCTCGGGCTCCCGTGCCCCGAAGCCGTAGTAGTATGACTGCTTGCACTCTGGAGGCACGCAGATGGGGAGGGTGCCGTCGGGGCCCTAATGGAGGGCCAAGGATTTCCCCCAAATATTTTTCGGGGGCCGCAAGGGGGCTCAGAGGGGGCTCCTCAGAAAGAGGACACGGAGGGCTCCCCCAGGGGGCTTCGCCCCACAGAACATGGAGGGGCAAAGAGGACAGAAGCCCCGAGAGAACCACACAGGCCACCATGGCTAAACAAATGGCCAGCACTAAGAACATTGAAGGGACGGCGACCATGTGGGGCCCACTGGGTCCGCGATTCCCACCTCCGCCCCCCCCCCCTTTTCTTTTGTGTGGGCCTGGTGGCCCTCTGGCACCCCAGAGTGACACTGTTTGTGTTGGGGGTACTGTAACGTTCCCGGTTGGCGGCCGCTAAAGGCCGCCATTGTTTTGTATGTGGACTTTTAAGTTGAAGTTGTGTACACCAGTTTTGAGTTTAGAGTTCATTTGTCACAGCTGACCAGTGTTTATGTTTAGGTGAGTTTTGGTTTCTATTGGTTCTTGTGTTTAGTTTGTATTGTATTTAGGTTCCAATGAGTCATGTTTTAGTTGTTGGTCCACTGAATTTCTGTTCTAGTGTTCACTTGACCAGTCTCTGGTTTCGTTTCTGTTTAGGCTCTTGTGCCTTTTTGTTTTGGTAATAAAAGTGAAAAGATTATGGAAGTGTGTGTCTGTGCCTCCCTTCACTGCCTGGAGGCAGGCTTAAACCTGACACCCAGTTTATTTGAACTAGTTTTAACTAATTTTCTGTTCTTTGTACTCATGCTAAAGGTTAGCTTTGGGTTCTTTTTTAACGGTGGACCCATGATGAAAGTGTTTGGAAACAATATTGGATTTATGGGCAAGAAAGCTTGTGTTGCATGCCAGCTCTTACCAAACCTTTTATCAGTAAGAATTTTTTTATTAAACCACAACAGTCACGCCCTCCTTTTTTAACTGACCTGAGCTTGAGTGTGCTGATGTTCATTTTATGAGCATGCTGTGTGTTTTGCTCCGTTTTTGTATCTTGGTGTTTGTTTTTTTCTGCCTTTTTGTCCATCCTCAGCATCTGTATGCGTGATGCCACCAACTATCTCTCTGTCAATATGCTTCAGAGGTCTCTCGACCATTTTGTAAATGATCAATACTCGGCCCCTGATCAGCTGATCACAAAATTTTACACAACTACGCAATTTAGTAATACACAACTACAGATATTAACAGACGTTTTTTACATTTTACAGTTCAGGAATACAGCACGGTTCAGAAATGATGCAAGCACACTAATTAACATTAGATACACACACAGGTAATGCGGGTGAACAAACAAACACTTATACAGCAGTTTTTCTGCTAAGAAGATCATTTTGAAGCTAGAGATATGGATATGATTTTGATTTCATACTCCATCACCTTTTGACAATATTTTGTGCTCAAGTTTAAGTTCAAAGCTGTAATAGAAGCAGTCTGTCACTGTAAACCTTGTCATTCTCAGTAGAACACCATAAAACAAGTACAGAATATAAAACTACTGAATACTGCGATTTTCACTGATGCTGATAAATGCACAGGACTTTATTGTATCAGTCAAGCCCAATAACGCCATACGGTGTATGCACATAATTAATTATCCTTTTTTCCACAAAAATACTCTGTTAGGTTTCCTCCTTGTATGGAAAAATGAAACTCCTTTCATCACTTTCATGCATATAGTGTGTCACTGTATTTTCATATACACACATCACCACTGCAGACGCAGCTGTTAAGTGCCACAGCATAATTACTGCTACGTGAAACTCAATAAGCTGAGCGTAGCGTGTGATTAGGGAAATGTGGGCTTTGATTCAGCAGCCACCACACAGTACCCTCTTATTTACACCACCAGTCTCTTTCCACTGTGCACTTGCTTTTCCAAGGTCCTCCCATTTGTGGAACCCACTGAACAGACCTATTAGACCATATATGTTTGCTAAGTTTCTAACACATTTCTGACTTTCAACATTCACAGCCAGAGGTCAAATTGCATTTTAGCCCTGACTGCCTGTTTCATCTAAAATGAATTTTGAATTTTTTTATTGGAGGCAGGCTTAAACCTGACACCCAGTTTATTTGAACTAGTTTTAACTAATTTTCTGTTCTTTGTACTCATGCTA
>JBBPCY010115804.1:0-18275 GCA_037974405.1 Brachyalestes nurse | reverse complement strand
AGAGAGAGAGAGAGAGAGAGATAGAGAGAGAGAGAGAGAGAGAGAGAGAGAGAGAGAGAGAGAGAGAGAGAGAGAGAAAGTGAATTAAACAAGCTATGTAAAGAGGAAAATGTATTACTGTTATTTACTGAAAAATCAGTTACAGTAACAGGTGATATGAAAGTTCATTAAAAAATTGTAACATAAAATGACTTTGTAACATAACATTGTAAACATTACTCAGCCACTGTATTGTTTACTTGGTTTTTATATAAATATTAATCTTCACATAGCTACTGAAAAACAACAGGGATGTAACGATTCACTAAGCCCATGACATGACTGATCTAATTCACGATACTGAGTCTAAAGAAAGCGCGAGCGCTTTTGAAAGAAAACGGGAATAGTTTTAGAACGGTCGGGAACTGGTGTAATGATACACCAAAACAGTTGTAGCTTACAGGTAACATTACGGACGGGTATTAACACTTTTTTGACGAGTTAGAATCAATAATGGTTTCAAAAAATATCGGCAGCATATATCGGCCATCAGCTGACCTTACTTCTAAATATCACCATTGGCTTTAGAAAAACCCAAAGCAGTCGACCTCTACTGTTAATCGGTGCTGGTTGTTTTCAAACCACACAGTTGCACACAATTACAGTAAATAGAATTACAATTCAAAGAAAATAATATTTCAATGATGCAATGCCACACCCCATGAAGTCCATAATGTCACAGTTCTGCATTGCAATATCACAATATGCCGTCTAACAAACAGCATATCGCCAAAAAAAGTATATATCCCCCCAGAACTAACTGTAGGCTTAATTTACAGTTTGTAATCATTAGTTTGATAATTTACTAATCAGTAATTATTCAGTAACTACTATAAATTATTCAGTCACAGTTAAGAAACTAATATGTTTGGTAGACACGCATATAAAGAACTGAAGTGTGGGCTCACACATATGGACTTAAATACTTAATGAGAAAAGACAGGGTTGTTTACATGAGAATAGAACTACAAATAATGGTCACAATTACTTATAAAATGTCTGTTAGAAATGTCTGCTGGAAATTTTATGAAGCTTAAATCGAATGTACTCAAATCTGAAAAGCTTACATCAACCAAAGTTTTCAGAGATGAGATTCAACTCAAGCAAGAAGCTGCTTCTGATTCAAACACCCACATGTTCAACTGTCAGGAAGTCGTCATGTTAAACAGGAGGAAAATAAGCAAGCCACACAAAACAAATAATTCAGAGCGTACAGGACAGGCTGGTATCACAGTATAGTTCACTCTTTCTCTTGTTCAGCAGACTGCCTAAAAACCTCCATGCAGTAGCTTAAAACGACCTTGCTTTCTGGTCTGCTTGACAAACAGAACTGATAGAGGCAGAAAACAGAAGCATCAGTGTTCGCTTGAGGAAATACTGCATGATAAACACAGGACAGAGACAGGCCAGGATTTTCATCTTTACTCTTTACTAATGAACCTACTAATCTCATGATTCTGTGTTTCAGATTAGATATAAATCTGTTGTTTTTATCTTCAACTGGTTTTTCTTGTCTTTCTTCAAACAGAGACAGTGTTGGCGTGCTAAACCATGCAGCTCGTACTGATCGAGACCCGAAGTTACCTTGGCCTAATCGACTGCCTCTCACCCTTTTTTTCCACCCAATGGTTTGTGTCCGCTTAGTGAACTGACACTAACTACAAGCCGCTGAATGATCCAGGTGCTACACAGGTGGTGGTTCAGGTTGTCGTTATGCAGCATTAAGGCTGTCCAGAGAAGCACAAATTGTAACGCAGCCCTAATTACTTTTCACTAAGTGTCTGGAGGCTGTAGGGATATTAATTCTGGCTAAGTTGCTTGATTATGCAGCATGCACAGACACTGTAAGCGAGGCATTTTCTTTACAGGCTGTTGGTCTACTACCTATAGGCAGGGGTTGTACTGTATGCAGGACTTCATGGGCTGTCCTTTGGCATGGCACAATAGAGTAAATAAGCAAATGAGAAAGGGAGAGAGAACAGATGATCATGAGAGAGCGGGGGAGGGGTTCCACATCTGTCCCTCAGTTTTAGGCCCTTTTGTCATCCGCTCAGCCTGCACTTCTCTCATTTTCCCTCCCTCTCTCTCTTTCTCTTTCTGTCTCTCTCTCTCTCCCTAGGGGACTAACTACTCTGGGACAAGCTGAGCCCCGATTGCTCCTCCTCCATTCTCCCGAAGGGATTTAGAATTATTGGTTTGGACAGCAGTGGATTTATCCGTGGTGAATGTTAAATACCAAAGCTTACATGTCAGACCGGCACATCATTAACGTCTCTCAAACAAACACACACACTTACAGAGAGAGACATGACTGCTGCCGAACGGCGTCCGTGTTAATGCTCAGGCCGGCTCTGTGCTGGTTCCAGGTCGAACCTTTGTTCCGCTCACCCGTGGAGAGAGTGACCCCTGTGCATTCTTGCCAGAACCAGAGGTCGAACTGGATCTCCCAATGGCCAGTGGCTTTTCCTTACATCCAGAAGAGTGGGCTGCTTGTTGAGGTCAGTCTCCACAGACGTTTAGGAATTACATGGTCTTCCATAACGTCACATCTCACCAAACCTGGAAAATTAAAACAGGCCCAATAATGTTCTCTTCTCAACTTTTGTAATTACTGAAATGTCCAAATAGCCCCACAATCACTATAGTGAGATGTCCAGTTTAGTAATAAAACTCATACTATGAAGCTAAAGGAAGATCTAAACCAGAGATCAATTCATCATTAAAGTATTTACCAGCCCCCAATGGACCTCCCCCAAAGCCCCTAATGACCCCCTATTAGCTATCAGTTACATGATAACGAACAGTTAACGTTAGATCACTAACTGTCCGTTAACTGTTCGTAGTTAGATAACTACGAGCATAAAGAATCATATTTATCTTTTTACTGTCAGTCATTCCTACATAAACCCCTCTTTATGTAAATTCAAGGCCAGCATTGGGGTCTGTCTCAGACCTTCACGAGCCAAGATACACTAGAAATACAGGAGTCTTGCTTAAGATTGATTCACATTTAGACTGACCGTTGACTAAATCGTCTAGTGCTGATTATTCTGGGGGCTGATTTTTTTTTTTTTGAAAACCAAAGACTGAGCCACGTTTCCTTTTCCATAGCAGAACCCCATTCCAGCTCAGAGTCCCACCACGCTCCCAGCAAACTGGAGCTCAGATTTCCAACAATGAGATCCTTCCAGCTGGCTTTTAGGGCCCGTAATGCAAACGGAATAAAAGAAGACGTTTTATTTTCAACACAAAGGCCACTTAGGCGAGCACCGCGACTAAAATAAGAGAAAACACACCAAAACGGCGCCTTACCGTCACATCTCCCTTCACTCTGCAGCGAGGAGAGCCATTTAATGAGTATTCCTGTACGGACTGAGGGTCCGGGCAGACCACTAGTGCTGTTTGTCGAGCTGCTGGCTTCTCCCTCCCCGGGCCTGAACGGGGATTTGGGCTTGAATTACACTCACCCAAGCAAATCCCCACCTCCCTTACTGAGACAGGGAAGGACGCCCCCTACTGGACCAGACTGCAAACAAAGAGGATTTGCTGCAGTTCAAATACATGTGAACAAAAGTATTGGGACACCTCTTAATTATTGAATTAATGTAGCCCATTTCTTCTAGTGAAGGGCAATCTTAATGCTTCAGTATACCAAGACATTTTAAACAACACTATGCTTCCAACTTTGTGGACACAGTTTGGCGAAGACCCTTTTGTATTCCAGCATGACTGTCCCCCAGTGCACAAAGCAAGGGCCATAAAGACATGGCTGGATGAGTTCAGTATGGAAGAACTTGATGGCCCCACATAGTGCCAACACATTTGGGGTTAATTGGAACAGGGACTGTAAGACAGGTCTTCTCATCCAACATCAGTGCCTGACCTGATAAATGCTCTACAGAATGAATGGGCACAAATTCCCACATAAACATTCCAACAAAAATATACTTTTTTGAAACCAAAGAAGAGTGGAACCCCTAAAAGATGCAAAGGGGGGAGGGGGGCACTCCATATTAAAGTCTATGTATTTGAATACTATGTTGGTGTAATTAGTTTCCCCATTACAGTACTTTTGTCTGTATAGCGTATTTTTTGCCCTGTGCTTCTTAGCATTTCAGTCCTGAATTCCACCTGTACTCCATTTTCACATTATCAGATTCACTTCAAATCATATATAATATATAATAAGATCATTTAGGCCAAAAGTGAGGACTGTCTTGTATCGCTCTCTCATATTGGACAGGCTTTACCTCAATCTGGGTTAGATTTGTTAATGGTGTGTGAAGCACAGGATATCTCAAGTATGCCAATCTTTACAGATTATCCTCACCCTTCATAAATAGTAACTGTATTATATGAATAAACATTTAGCCAGCCACATGCATGCCTATGGGAAAACATGTTTATATATGTTTATATGTTTCTCTAACCAGTCAGCCATCATGAATGCATTCTGGCGTTAAAAGTTTTTTTCTGGAATGTACGCGGCTGGAGAAGCTGTTAGAATTTCTTTTAGACCCTCACATTTGGCACTCCAGCTCAGACCACAGCTCTTTAAGTGCACTTATTGCATTAATTGCAGACCTGATATCTCATTTGTAAACAATTTTGAGCTTTAAAAGCTGTTTGGTCACACGATAACTCCACAAAACCAGAAAGCTATCATTTTCAGCTTATTGTGGTAACTGGGCGTTCTAACTCCAGAAGATTAAATACATGTGAGATGCATTTGATAAACTGGAGATCTGTCATCAGTCCACATCTTTTCTCTTTGTAGGGCTGAAAAACTCTGACTGCCTTGGTGGTGTTTTGGATCATTGCCCTGATTCACAGTAGAGTTCTGCCAATAAGTCTAGAGGCATTTTCATGTATATGTGCAGTCTTTGATGATGTCTGCAGTATTTGAACTGCTTTAATCTGTAATTAAATTTTTTAATGAGGAGGAAACATCCAGTTACTGAAGCTGCTGTATATGTTAACTGTCACACTCCTTTCACAGATGAGAAAACAGCGTAACATAATGATAACTTGTATACACAGAGGTATTCTTTGTGGCCTTCTGTTCACAAGTTGTTATAGCTGCAAAGGAGGGGGGCAACTACATATTAAAGTCTATGAATTTGAATACACGACTAATGATTCATAACCTATGACCCCCATCGTTAATGACTGGAAACACAGAGTGTGTGTATGAGACCTGTCCTTAATATACTTAAGCAGGATGTCTATTAAAGTCATACATTTCAGGCATAAATGAATTTAGTTTTGATTCACAAGGCAAGCTTTTTATAATTACTTTTAGCACTATGCTCTGTCCATAACAGACAAATAATGAAACATAAGGAAAGCAATAAAAAACAGCTGTGATTCAGTAAAAGCCAAATCGAATAGAATTAGGAAAAAGTGATAAATGCATCATGGACCTCTTCGATCCCAACATCAACGGCTGCATAAAACAAAAGCTTTTCTTTAAAGCTGGTAACAAACGTGTATAAGTGAAATTTCAACACTGCGTCATAGAAGGACAGCTGACCACGTCTGTAGTCCAAGTACAACCGCAGCCTAGGCGGTGTGGCGTAAGATGTTGGAATGTCTTTGCCATCATTGATGATTATTTTACCACCTGCTGAGGCAATTGTCCAGATGCCAGCACCAGGAGAATAATCATGGAAGTTATCTGCATTGAAAGACGCTGTACGGAACCCCAGAGTCCACGGGACTGTCTGTGTTACATGAAGATCAAAGTAGACCCTAGTGGTGGGCAGGACGTCCGATGAAACGCAGATACACCTCAGATACGTATCAGCTGTCGGGGCTCGGGAAGGGCTGTCCAGGGAGGCTTGATAGAGACTCTTGCCATCATTACTCACCTCGAGGAGAGCGTGAGCTGATTTACGGTTAAAAGCCAGATCAGCTGTTAACAAATTAAAAACAAACAAGGAGAAACAGGCATTCAGTACGATGAAAACAAAAAATCAATGTAATTAGTCCAACACTTTTGGACTAAAATGTGCATGATATATTTTGTGATGTTAGAAGAATGGATCCTCAAATAACAGCCTGGAGGCTTTATTCAACCCAACTCATATATCTAAGACATTTCAGGCCGTTAAGACATTGCTGACATCTAAATGGTTTACTCTGTCTGTGAAAAAGAGTCATGTGATGAACAGCCCATAAATAAACACCCTGGGTTTTCTGTCACTGTACATTTATGTGCCATGATCCAACGCCACACTGCAAACAAGCAGAAAAACAAGCACTTCAGTACAGATTAAGATCACTTAATTCTGTGAAAATATTCAGGTTTTACAGATATAGGTTAAGCACAGTGCCTGACAAATTTACAAGTAAAAAGATGTAAATAATAGTTATACTGAGATTCTCAAATGTAATGAGGCTATTTGAGATTTTAAAATGGCACACTAAAAGGAGACACTAGTAAATACAGCAATAATGTATGGAAGAGTGCAGCTGAAAATGTTTTCTTACCTTCATCTGGAACAACACCTTCTTTTTCTGTTGGGTACATATAGGTTATAACGGTTTGACACACTCTAAAGAACGGCACATGTAAAATTTCAGTGGAAGCTGTGTGAGGAAAACTATAAAAATACAGTAATTCGTTGTTTTCAGAAATGATGTAGTATAATAAAGAATCAGTACCATAAATAAACAGCAAATTAATGTAGATATTTCTGGGTATTACAATTTTTACAGTGCATTGTTTTTCAGTACACAGGGGCAAATAAATACATGTACAGAAGTGAAAGTTGTTTATAAGAGGGAGTTTATCTTGTCAGTCAAGAAAATATACTTGTACTGCCAACATATAACCAACATGCTCATTACATTACCAAGCAAAACCATCAGCTCTAAATACTCACTTGACAGACTAGGAAACTCCTTCTGTGCCTCTGTCAGAGCTAAAGGGTGAAATACAATATGATCTGCAACCATTCCAAGAAAAAGAGTTCCATTTCAGCGCATTGCGGGTTCTCTTGCATATCTCCACCTCCGCAAGCAGATTTACCTGAGTCTAAGCATGCAACAGACAAGAGGGAACACATCCACACTTTACACGTCTGAATGACCTACATGCTTATATTTGAATAATGTAATCTGACTCTGATGTAAAAATTATACTTAAATTGCATAAGCAGATCTTTCATTTCCATTAACTTGGAAGCTGTCAAAGAGACACTATTAATTAGCTGCCCCAAATCATCCTTACGACTTTTACAGGTTGGCCGAGCTTAAAACAAGACCACTCACCAGTGATGACAACCCCACCAAGAAGAATGAGTATAAGGACAATGCTGATTGTGATAAACGCTATCAATGTTTTCCTCTGCAGAGTGACTGTGTCTTCAGCTCTGGCTGGCAGTAACAGAAAACACACATGTGTGTTCAGCCTGTGCACTCAGATATTTACAAACACACTGAGCAAGAGTTAATGAAAGAAGGCATTGGCAGTTAGTGGTAGATAATGCTGCTCAAATGTTCTGCTGTTTTACTAGTAATGTTTTAGTGTCAGGTTTAGAACATGGCTTTTACCTTCCGTACTGTGTGGCTGTACATCCTGTGGTGCTGCACCGTTTTGTTGGATGGCCCCTGAACATACAAGCAAAGGGAAAAGGACGGTGAAGTAACATGTAAGATGACATACTGGATGTTTATTCCGCAAATTATTTTGCTTAGAAAAATGCTTTATAATGCTGTAATAAATGATAACTTACTTCCATCTACAGACTCAGGGCTTTGGATGCTTTGCATGTCTAGGAGAAAAACAAATACACTGGAAATATGAAAAGTGACAACGGCAAGACAAAATTCTAAAGCAATGAAATACCTGAAGTAAACGCTGATGGACAGACAAAGTCTGGCAGACTAACACTGAGATCACACGCATCTGTGTCACAGACTGTGGGAATAAGAATGAATAAATTTAAAAACATGCTAAAAGTGTCTTCATTATAGTAATAATGTACTAAATGTGCTAAAGCAACATCATAATCCACCCATTCCACCACACAAGTCACTCCTGACACTCTTCTCCACCTATTCCACCAAACAATTCACTCCTGATACTCTTCTCCACCCATTCCACCAAACAATTCACTCTGACACTCTTCTCTACGACTCAAATCCCTCCTGACACTCTACTCCAACCATTCCACCTCACAAATCATCTCTGTTCCAGTTCATCCCAAAGGTGTTGGGTGGGGCTGAGGTCAGGGCTCTGTGCATGCCAGTCAAGTTCTTCCTCACCAAAACTCATCCAGCCATGTCTTTATGAAGCTCGCTTTGCACACGTGGGCACAGTCATGCTGGAATAGAAAAGGGTGTTCCCCAAACAGTGTCCTCAAAGTTGGAAGCATGGCTTTGTCCAAAATGTTAAGACTGCCCCTCACTGGAAGTAAGGAGCCCCCTCAATTCAATAATTAAGAGGTATGTCCCAATACTTTTGTCCACATAGTGTTACTACAATCTTCAATAACTTAATGAATGTTGACAACTGACAACTGCCTTGCAGACTGTTGGTGCAGCCACACATTAGGCTAATATTAGCTGGGTACACAACTGTTTAGAAATGAATGCACATATTTATTTACTGAACAACAGCTCACCTGATAATAGGTTTAACAGTGACTCTAGTAAGACTTCTCATAGAGCTACAACACTGGATAATTTTACAGGAGGCTCATGTACAGCAGAAACAGTCTCATGCTTTCGTTTGCACTGAAAAACATAAAAACAATTTGGGAAAAGTCATGAATCGTTTGAAAACAGAAGGTGGCAGAGATGTACGTTAGTTAGGTAGTTAGCAGAACGTGAACTCAAATCGGAAGGTTAAAATCACCTACTTTTTCCAGACAGGATTTTCTCTGTGTTCTGATATCATATAAGCCTCCCACAACCATAGAAAAAACATTATAAACGTTTCTTATTAAAAAAGGGACAGTTGGTTTTGGTTCTGAAATCTGATTGGCTGAGCCAGATTCGACCCTATGGTTGCTTGGCAATCAGTCTGGAGAACTAGCGAACTGGTCAGTGGATGAATTTGAATGAAAAACATTATTTAAATAAATCATAATCTAATAGTATGTTGAACTGTATTGCTGTCAAAGAACACAGGACGCACGGCCTCTTTTTTCCTGTTTGTTTAATTAATTAATTAATTAATTTGCATTTAGCAGTGTACTGTATTGTAGTCTGTAGACAAGGTACAGAACGTAACAATTTGTTTTATACAAAAAATGCTAAGAAAACTTTCTAACACAAATATATAACAAAATAAATAAATAAAAACCACACAAAACATAGAATTACTTGGTTTCAAACATGAAGTTTAGAAGAAATTAAAAATAGATAAATAAATACTTTAATTAACAGCGTTTTTAATTTTGACAATACTGCGAAAAGAAACAGATGAACCAATCAGAAGAGAGCAGGCGAGGCGCAGCCAATCAGATGTCAGAGTTTCTGAACACGTCCGTGATCATGGCTGTGTGAGAGTAGGAGGAGTCCTGAGTGATAACCTGATCAAAACTGTTCAATAACTCCGTCTCTGGTCCTACAGAGGTAATGTTCCGTTTTCTCGCTTCTGTTTCTTTATTTTCGGGCACAGTGACACTCGTGTTATCTTTGTCTGACATGTCCACCTTCTTTTGTTTACATGTCAAATAGACGTTGAAAGAAAAGACAACCTCTGATTTTCTGCAGTTTTTCAGTTTCGCAGTTTTATGTTCAGCTTCAGTCCAACGCGTACTAAAGTATATGTTTAAATTTGCATTTCCCTTGCTGCCTCTTTAGCACTGTCCTACTAAACGGCAAAGTTTGTTGCAGGACAGTGCTACATATGTAGTAGGGAAAATGCAAACTTTAATGTAACCTTTACCCTAGATAACCTGCCAAGCATTGAGTGGTTTGATCACTGCATCAGTTCAGCTGCACATTTTGTAAAATAAGACCCATAAGCCTTAAAGACCAACCCATGGATCTTCTATGTACAATATTTTTGTCCTAGAGCAACCCAGACAGTCCAGCAACTTTAAGGTGCCCCTGTTGCTGACAAGTGAATTCGGGTGAACTCGCACAGAAAAAAAATTGTAACTTGTAACTTATGTAAATATACCTATGTTATAGCTTTAGATGTTGGACCATGCATCAGTATTTTTGAGGAATAGAATGCTTCTTTCCGGTTGCTCTAGGTGCACGTCATTGTGGTTGTTACCCGTTATATGGTATTATAACATATTCTCCTTCTGTTATTATTTCTAGGTAATGTTGAGAGCTGTAATCAAGTGCATTTTTACCATTCCTGTCGCTGGTAAAAGAATGATGTCCCAGAGTAGCCTTTCTGGAAAAGTCGCCATAGTTACTGCCTCCACAGACGGGTACCAGATCTCCTTCTGCTGTATTTTTTTTGGCTATTTGCAGTTGTTGATATTCAGTAACAACAGCAAACATAGCTGTTAGCTACTGCAATAGGCACAGCATGAATATAAAGTTGTGAAAAACTAAACCCAGTGTAATAACTTGATTTCCAGGATTGGCTTGGCTGCTGCACAGGCACTGGGGAAGAGAGGAGCTCATGTTGTTGTGAGCAGTCGTCGGCAAGCCAACGTGGACAAGGCTGTGTCACTGCTGAGCAGTGAAAACATCCAGGTGACCGGCACCAGCTGTAATGTGGGGAACAGAGAGGACAGAGAGAAGCTGGTCAACTTGGTGAGATTTTACTTACAATCTCGCTTTCTTGCATTTTGAAGAGGGTTTCTATAATATATTTGTTTCTCAGACTCTGGAGCAGTGCGGGGGTATTGACATCCTCATCTCTAATGCAGCTGTAAATCCTTTCTTTGGAAACATCTTGGACTCCACAGATGAAGTCTGGACCAAGGTATAACTTGAAACTGTAACTTAGTCCCTATTCACCTGTGGTCACTGTATGTGACTAGTATCTGGATTATATCCTGATAAGATTTTAGATGCTTGCATTTATACTGGGAAGTCAAAAACATCTCGTCAGTTAGACTGACATCCAGTCGCCTGTGCTGCTCTTTTTTTTTGTTGCATTAAAAGAAAAGCTCAATTTTGCATAACAAAGTCACACAATGCTTACAAAGCTTTTCATCAGAACAAGCAGAAAATACAACAAAGACTCACTTTTGTCATTAAAAGTTGTAAATCAATGCAATTTGTAATGCAGTAATTGTATACAATTGTATACAAGTTTATATTTCAACATTACTGCAAAACATCTAAGAGTTAAATTAGACACAGACAATTTGAAATCTATGTAGCAGCTTAAATGGCAAACAGACCTTATCCCCAGGCCTTGGGCGCCACATTTATGTTTTATTGATGATCATATTTTACACTTGTATCACTTGTTTGAATATTGGGTCTCAGTCTTGTTTCTGTGATTGTGCTACATAGATATTTGATGTAAATGTGAAAGCTTCCTTCCTTCTCACCAAACAAGTGGTACCTTACATGGAGAAAAGAGGGTGAGAGAACGAAAACTTTGAAGAATGATTGGAAGAGTAAAAGCTTGTTTTGGTCGTTTTTCTTTTTTCTTTGTTGATAACTCTTCTGTTTTTCAGGGGTGGCTCAGTGGTCTTTGTGTCATCAGTAGCTGGATACCAGCCGATGCCGGTGAGAGCAACTAGTGTCTCGTAAAATTATTTACATTTCTACACTGCTAAACTGACCAAGACAGACAATGATTTAACCCTCCTATACAATCTTCATCCAGTAAGCACTTACTGTTCTCTGTATGGTGGCCTTTGCATGTTGTTAGGGTCTGGGTCCGTACAGCGTGAGTAAGACAGCTCTGCTGGGTCTAACGCGAGCTCTCGCTCCTGAACTGGCTCACAGCAACATCCGGGTCAACTGCGTGGCTCCAGGAATCATCAAGACACGCTTCAGTTCTGCTGTAAGGATTATTCTTTTACCTTTTCCTTCCTTTCTTTTTTGCGGTTACTGGATTTGACCACTTTCTTTCTGGAGCATGAATATTGTTCCAGTACTAATTGTTGCAGAGTAGTGTTTTTTAATTTATCAATACTATTTTTATGTCTTACTCGATACGCATTCCTTGATATTGGAAACCCTATATTTATACTTGATTTAACTTGCAGTTATGGCAGAGTGAAGATGTGGCAGATGAGTTTATGAAGCAACTCAGCATTAAAAGGTATCTGCACTTGATTTTCTTTGACAAACTAAATGGGACTTTGAACAGAATGTCAATGGACAGTTATGCAGTTGTTATTGATTAACCAAAGAGAGCCCTGGCACTTGATTGTTGATTAGTAATGTTGAGATCAAGGGAACCAGTAGATCAGTAGACGTTTTCCCCCTAAATCAATCTTAAAATTAAGAAATTTAAGAACTGTAACATTAATGCTTTGTAATATCTGATTGATTATAGGCTGGGGAATCCAGAAGATATTGGGGGAGTCGTTGCATTCCTATGTTCAGATGAGGCCTCCTACATCACTGGAGAGACTATTACTGTAACTGGTGGCATAAACTGCAGGCTATAAGGGTGTGAATGTGTGTGTGTGTGTGTGTGTGTAAGTAAGCACATAAGTGAAAGAGTGTACTAGAAGGAGATGTGTTCAAGAGCCTGGAAAAACACATTTATAATCATACATTATACACGGAAATGAGAAATTCAACTTTGTGGTCTGATATTCGCACAATTTCAAAATATAGTAAACTTATTTTTGTTTTAAAGCTTATGATTTTTGCAGAGAAAAAACGAAAGGCTAACATGAAGAGGCAAAACATTTTATTAAGGCATATTTATTAAAATAATATTTTAAATAGGTTGACATGATTAAAATGTACAAATGAACTATAAATGGCATGCATAAACATGTCTACTCTTGCACTCCTTACACAAACAAAAAACTATTCAGGGGAATAATGTATAGCACTTTATCCTCTAATAATAGATCTGCATAATGTATTTGAAACAGAAAAGGAACAGGTCCATATATCTTAACAAGTAACTTTATAATAATTACTTAAACATAGCTTGCGGTATATTCCGGCAACAGACTGAACTTGGCTACATGAAACAAAATAGGCTACATCAGTGGTAGTGCACCTGCTAAGGACTTCATATCCAAAGCCAAAAACTGAACATCCATTAAGATGAATCTCATCTGCTCCCATTTCCTGGAGATACAATGTCACGCCGTAATAAAAATGGATTCCAAAACTCAGTTAAAGTGGGAATATAAGTGTTGTTCTTGGTCTTGCAGTAGCGAGTTGTAAACAGCTGCAAGAAGACAAAATGTCAGGCATCATATTAGCCATGCTGAGATTTTAAACTAATGTATTTTAGTGTTACACTGACAAGCCACTTCACCTTGAATCTACACTGACTGTCCATTTGATCTGTTCCACTTACTATATAGAAGAACTTTAGTTTAACATTACAGCAGTCCCTCTGTTTTTCTGGATCTTTTGGAAGCCGCCTTTTCCCCGTTCATCAATGGTCAGGACCACCAGTGAGCATTATTTTGGTCATGGGTTATTCTCAGCATAGCTGACATGATAGTGGCATGTTTGTTTGTATGTGTGTATATAAACACCGCATTGTCACAGCTGGTCGGAGAATAGTCCACCAACCAAAAATATAACTTCAAAATTCTCCAGCAGCACTGCTGTACAGTGAATAATTTACTACCAAAGTAACACCCACTCCTGTGGGTTTCCTGACCAATGATCATGGTAAAAGGAGCTAACAAGTGGAGATGATAAAATGGACAATAAGTGTAGATACCAGGTAGGTGTATGTACCAAATGTATATTGTGTTAATAAAAAAAAATGTGCAGACTTACCCTGCCTTTCACGTTCTCAATAGCTTCATCTTCTGAATCAGCGATCATGTCATCAGTGGATTCAATTAATGGAAAGACTTTTTCTGGGGGAAAAAAGTGGACTTAATTAATTACGGTTTAAAAAAAAATCATGATCTAGAGATATACATTTACAACATTTAGCAGACGCTTTTATCCAAAACAACTTCCATTCCCTAACTACAGGGGACAGTCTTCCTGGAGCAACTTGGGGTTAAGGGTCTTGCTCAGGAACCTAGTGGTGGTAAACTGACGGTAGGATTCGAACCCATGACCTCTTGGTTCAGAGTATCTTACCCACGAGGCCACCACTACCCCATATACTGTTCAGCCACAACATTACAACAGTGAGGTTAAGAACATTGATAGTTAAAACGCTGCATATCAATGGGTTGGATTCATCAGGCAGGAAGTAAACAGTCAGCTCTTTAAGTTGGTGTTTTGGAAGCAGGAAAAATGGCAAGCATAAGGATCTGAGCGACTGAACCAAGAGAACAGGGTCAGAGCATCTCTAAAAGCTTCTTAGGTTTTAGGTCTTATTTTTGACACAAACCACCTACCTAAATATTACTGCAGATCAAGTACATCCTTTGACGGTAACCATACTTCTTAATGGAAGTGGCCTCTTCCTGCAAGATAGTGCATCCTGCCACACTGCATACATTTTACAGGAATGATCTGAGGTACCATGTTTGACATGTTAAGGTGTTGCTTCATCCTCCAAATTGCCCAGATCTCAAACTGACCAGGCTTCTGTAGAATATGCTAGACAAACTAATCCAGTCAATGGAGGCCCCACCTCACTAGGACTTTAAAAGAGCTGCTGCTAATGTCTTGGTGCCAGATACCACAGCACAACTTCAGAGGTCTTGTTTAGTCTATGCCTCAGCAGGTCAGAGCTGTTTTAGCAGCAGAAGAGGGAGCTACACAATATTACATGGGTGGTTTTAATGTTATGGCTGATCAGTGTGTTATTTTGGAAAAACATTTCAAATGGAACACCAATTAAAAACTTTTATATATCTATTAAAATGTACTGGGTGTCCTTTCCAGTTTTTTGGCATTTTATTTTAGGATTATATATACATTACATGTATTTATTTCAAGAGAGGGTTGACAGTGGGGGAACACACGATATCTGCTTTACAAGGGAAAATATGAAAATTAGCTGTGCACAGTGGTTGCCAAGCCCTCTCCCCATGTTTCTGCAGATGTGTCCAGCACACTTCCAATGCCTAACACACCTCATCCAGCTAAACAAGGCCTTCTTAAGGCAGTTATTAGAGGGATCGAATGGGCCTGATAAAAGGGGGGTTGAGTCTGCAAAACGTAAACCTACAGGGTCATGGTTAAGGACCTCTGGTACACAATGGAGAAGACGGAATGTGTCATTAGAGTAAAAGAAAAATCAGGTTAGCCTAAAATTCTTGTTGATTGCCATTAGAGGTCTGCACGGGACAGATTTTTCATCCCGCATAAATGTGTAATATTTCGACCTGCTCCCGCCCACATCTGTTATGGTTTGCCCCGCTCCCGCCCGCTGAATCCCACAAGCAAGGCTGGTATAGGCTAGGCCAAAAATACCGGACACATTTTAAATGCTATAATATCTTAGCTTATAAAAATTAAATAAGGTACCAAATTTATTTGTTGCCTAACTGACAGACAAGCATTTATGAAACATAGGCTATATTATGTGGGCACGACTCATATAATATAGCCTATGTTTCTGCCAATTAAAGATGTTTTTTATATAAGGGTAGATTTGGCTAACCAGTTTTCCACAAAAAAAAATCAACATTTCAACATTTCTAACTAGGCTACAGACCTGAATTCCAGATGTCTGACTCAGGGGTGTATCAAGCTTTCCAAAAGTGGGGGTGTTCTGGGATGGGGAAGCCAAATTAGAAATACAATTTGATCAAAGTAATACCCCTCCGTGTGCTACGCCCCTGTTCTGACTTACCCATAGAGGTCTTTTTGGTTTGAAACGTACCCTTTTTTACGAGAGCACTAATGGCTTCTACACGAACGGAACCCTTCCTCTGCCTTGGCTTCAGACTCCAAGCACCCACGTGCGCAGTCACCCCGCGCAAAGCAAACATCCACAGGTTAGGTCGGTCACCTACCACATATGTTCTTCCCCACATAAAAACAACAAAATGTATTCCATGCAAATGTATAGGCTACTTTGCGAGAGTCCAGAGAACAATGTCTTTGTCCCGCTCCCGCAAGAAACTCTCAAATGTAGACCCGCGCCGCATGCTTTTCCGCCGCGTCCTGTGGGCGTCCCGTCCCGTTGCAGACCTCTACTTACCATTAGCAAACTCTTACTGAAGACAGTTACCTGAACTATCTCTCCTTACTGGCTTCACAGTAGGAATACAGGGTGAGCCAGCACAGATTCTACGAAGAAAAAATATTATCGATAATAAGAATGATAATAATGATAATAGTAATCTTTGACACAATATTGTTCATAATCACCATAAATTTAAAACACATCTGTAAACAGTCAGTAGTTACGTATTTATCTCAAACAGGTAATAATCATATCACACAACAAAACATTCTACATTGCATTTATATTCACACACTAATTAATATTAAAGAAGTTCCTCTCACTGCTTGTCAGTTGTGCCAGTGAGGTTCTTTTCAGGGGTCCTCATGCAACTGAGCTTCCTCTTTCGGTTTATGGAGTCACCATTTCTTCTCTTAATTACATGCTTTGTGGATGACTGTTTTGGGGATTTTGTAGCTTGCTCCTCATCAGATGTGGCGTTTGTAAAGACAGGTGGAGTGAAATCTTGGATATTCAGTCGTGGGATGACCACTCTGAGCTGACGCTTTGTATGGGCAGAAAAAACAGCGAGCAGATCCTCGTCTCCATGGGATGTGACGTCCTGAGCAGTTCTCCGAGACTTATTGGCATTTTCTTTCTTTGTCCTGTCTGGCTCCAGCACTCTTGCAGAACTCCTGGTCTCTCGTTTTTTTGTTACACTCCTCCTTCCTGCACTTCTTCTCACTGGCTGCATTTGACTTTCATCACTGTCTTCTAATTCACTGCTTGTAGATGTTTGACTCAAAACATTAACCAGCATGTTCCCTACAAAGTCTTTCTTCTCTGGTACATCAGTTTTTAGATTGGACCTCGTTTTGACCCTTGTATAACTGGAAGCTTCTGTGGTTAATTTCTCTTCTTCACTGTCTCTCTCCATAATGGACTGTCTGCGCTGACTGGCAGTTCTCTTTGGGAAATCATTACTGGATGTTGTCCCAGTTCTGCTAGTTTGCCTAGTACTGGACCTCTTTGTTGACGGAGCAGGACTTCGGATAGTGTTTGGATCAGGAGTGGATCCTGGTTGGCTGGCGTCCAGGACTCTGCCAGAAGGAGCAAGGGAAAGGGAGGACAGGATTGAATCCCCAGTGGAGGAGGGAATAGATCCTGAGGTGAGAGTAAAACAGCAAGAGACAGACAGATACAGGGGGAGACAGAACACATGATGGATGTGAGGAGAAAGAGAAACACTGGAAGAATGAATCATTATTAAATGATTAATTATTCTTTATCATTAACGTTTTAACTATACTCACCTGCTGAGTCTAGGTGTCCCAGACATTTCTCGTGCTGCAGCAGAGTCTTAAGGAGCTGTGGCTGAGTCGCAGAGCGTGCACACTCCTCCAGCACAGCTGGGGCAGAACTAAGCCATGACACAGTCTGAAACACAGAGCCACCAACTAGGGTTAAGCGGTTTTAAACAACTTGTTAGAGCCATTCCATTGATAGAATTAAGAAATACATATCTGAGCATTTGGACTTACCATTTTAGTAATATTTGTCATTCAATGAGGAGTTATTTATAATATCGAAATATTTTTAAGTTATATTTTAGGATTTGCTGTAATGTAGGACTAAGGACATTAATATGTGAGTATTGCTTTAAGCTTTGCTTATTTTGTGGTTGCCTGCTGAGTTTAGTGTAGGAGCGTAAGGACGCAGGTAGAGAGCAGAAGCCTTTCCCCAGGAACATCAGAGTCTTTTGACCGTCACGTGAGTTTGTAGCAGTCAAGAATTCATCTTTGTTTTGTATCACCTTATGTTTACAGAAAAAATACAAACAACAGGAAAGTTTGAATTCAAGACTTATTTCTGATATGTGTCACGTGCAAAAGAACTTTGAGCTTTGGGGCTAGTGAGGGCTAGTGGGGCTATACTCACATACTCTTTGTGCACAATTATCAGGAGAGTCCAAAAATCAGTTTTTCTGCCACACGAAGCTCTTAACCTGTTCACTGTCCATGGGGCTTCATCCCATATTTGGGATGGAGGCAAGATCAGCCCAGAAATATACGTT
>JBBPCY010115768.1:0-18280 GCA_037974405.1 Brachyalestes nurse | reverse complement strand
TCTCTCTCTCTCTCTCTCTCTCTCTCTCTCTCTCTCTCTCTCTCTCTCTCTCTCTCTCTCTCTCTCTCTCATTCTCTTGTGTGAGAAATGTAGCACAGAATGACACTAGAATCAGATGCAGCCATGCATTTTCTATTGAGAAGTATAAAATCCTCTGTGGCTTAGTCTCTCTCTCTCACACACACACACACACACACACACACAAACACACACACACACACACACACACAGAGCTTAGTCCCTCAGTCAGGCTCATGGCAATGCACTCCACTGCTTTTCCACTGTCACTTCTGGGTGTTGGCTTGGCTTATCGTGGACTTTCTTGGTGCCTGAAGCCCAGAATAAAGTCCCTTGTCTTTGTCTCTCTGTCTCTCTCTCTCTCTATCTCTCTCTCACTCACTTCTTCCCCAGCTTGCTCGGTTCAGTTTATCCTGTCTCTGACAGGACTGTATTTAGTCAAAGCAGCACTAAAATGACACAGTCAAACAACAACAACAGCAAAAACGTATTTTTTACCAGCTGTAGGAAACCATTTTCTGGGTCTGTTCAACACGCCCGCCATCTGAACCCTGGACTATGTCACTAAAACGGGTTAAACACAAATCTGAACTCTCTCAGCAGTCCTCCTGATCCTCCACGCACGCATGTTTTGATTTCTCTGTTTGATCAGGGTCTGGGCTGCATACTAATGGGCAATTCCCCTTTTCTCCTCTGGACAGAGAGCATTTGTCTCCAAGACAAAATGTCTTAAAAGAGATTTAAAGCAAAGAACGTCCACTCAGGGTCCAGGTTTCTGCGGACCCTGAGTGGACCTAATAAGGACAGACCCCCAACTAAGGATAAATATAGAGAAGAGAGGGGAGGAGAGAGAAGAGAGGCAGTGGGAGAATTAGAAGCAAAGGAGAGGAGAAGGATAAACTGGGGAGGAGATGGACAGAGTGAGAGAAGAAGTACGGACAGTGGAATATGGGGAGGAAGAAAGACAGGGAGGGGGAAAGCAATATGGAAAGAAGAGAGAGAGTGAGAGGGAAAGGATTAAAGAAAGGAGAGAGAGGGAGGAAAAGAATGAGAGAGAGGGAATAAGAGCAGGGGAAGATGAACTGGAAGATAGAGAGGAGAGCAAGAGACGGGTCAAGAGATAAGTACAAAGTGGGCATGAGAGACAGGCAGAGAGAGAGAGAGGACACAGAGAGAATACACACACACACACATACACACACACACACACATATATATATATATGTATGTATTATTATTTGTTTAAGATTAGAATAGATGATAATAATATAGTCTCTCTACAGTTCGTGTTGCATTCAGTCAAACAGAGCATCATAAACATACTTTCAGAGCGTCATATACATACCAGAGGAAATGACTTGAGGCCTTTAACCCATTCGCCTGAGTGAAACATTGGGCTATGGGGGTGTGGGGACGGGACCTTGCTCAAGGGTACCTCTTTGGCCGTCTTGGGATTCGAACCTACAACCTTCCGATTGCAGGTTGATAAGATTTCCAGGAATAGGAACCATGTCAGAATCACTGCTTTGCTCTTAGCATTTCCCTCGATCCAGCACCAACAGTTTAATACGTTTAGTAAGGAGATCACGTCTGTGATGCATGAGATAAGGATAGATGATGATAATATGGTCTCATTACTGTTCATCTTGCAGAGAGAACAAAAAATTGTTTTTGCATTTCCACTCAATCAAACAGAGCATCATATACAGACTTTTAACGCATAAAATGTTGACATTTTGCCCGCTTTGTTACTTGTGTCTAACTATGTCACATTTATCAATGTGTTTCTTTGAAACGAGAAATCACCTCATCAGCTGGCTTCAACTGAAAGAATGAATATTTTGGTTTGACTGACCTTGTTTGGCCCGTTAATCGCGAACCCACTCACACATGATGTCAAACGAGAGCTGATGAAGCTGAAATTGAATGAAGTTTAGTCTGGGACAACCAAATCAGCCTTAAAAAGGACCTAAAACGGCACAGCGTGTGTCTATAATGGAGTGATGCTGAGGTCAGAGTGTACAACTAGAGCTGGTACTGATGAGGTCGTGAACCAGCCAGCAATACAACAGCAGGCAGCTGATGGCTTAGTACAGGGTCATTTGCTGGTTATCAAACCTCTTTTGTTGAGAAAACAAGAGAGAAAAGGCCTGGAATGCATTTTTAAATGAGGAAAATGCTATTCGGAGGGATAGGGGATGAAAACTGATAGACTGAGTAAAGAAAAAGAGAGAGAAAGAGTAAAAAAGGGGAGGAGGTCTTTGCCGTCCCTCAGGTTACAAAAGAGAGCAGAAGTGACGAGCGTTTCGCCCTTTTCCGTCAATGAAAAGCCGCCTTTCAGCGCCGCCGTGAAAGAGGGATTATGGAGAGGTGGAGGAGAAGAAAGCGCCCAGCATTCTTCTTCCACACCTCTTCCATTCATCCGTCAAAACGCTTGGATTCACTCTCCGTCTCACGTGGGGGCGTCCATATGCTCTTTCATAGGGAAGCACGTAGACGCCACTTTTCTTCTCGCCTTTTTTTTTCTCCCTTCTTTCTTTTCATGAACCTCAGTCTCCGCTGTTGGACGTGGCCCCTCAACCCTGATCCAGGAACAGCTCCCCCTACCCAGACCTTCTACCGAGGAAACCTCCACACAGATCTCGGATCAGGCATCATCTCAAAGGGAGGAGCTCCAGCCCACAGCCCTATAGCTTAAGGCTCTCCGCGTCAATCCTCTGACACTTCCAAAGCCCTCTGACCTTTCTGAATCTGTAAGGCATGCAGGCTCAGCCCGAGCCGTGTCTCAGCTGGTGCTGGGCACACACTTAACACATCCATGCTTTTGTAGATGCTGTCAGTACAGTCATCAATCAGCACAACTGCACTGCAACATCTGTGGATCTCAGCACTAACGCCAATGAGCCCATGCTTGATTTTGTTTTTTTTTGTTTTTTTTGGTTTTGTTTTATTATTTTTCCTGAAACATACTGGGCTCAACACATTAGATCATTCTGGACATACAGTACTGCCCCCTGTGAGAATAATATTTGAAAACAGTTTTTTGCCCATTAATCTTATTAAACACACTAAATAAGACAAAAAGATCAATGGCTTTAAACAATTCTGCACAGCACTATGGCTTAAGTCTAGTCATGGATTTTGAAAGATTGCCATACCTATACCTATAAGTGCGATTTCAGACTCATGGGGAAAAAAACGAATGTTTATTACATGTGATTATCATCTCATGGTGAGATGTTGGCTTTTTAAAGTATGCATAACTCTACTCATCAAAATATAAAGGGCAAACTGGAGCCCAGATCAAGCCTCTCAGCGTGGAAAGGCCTGAGGACTAAAGCTGACAGTGCTGTTGGATTCGCAGACGCTGAGCAACACGTGTGTGTGGAATTTCAGGATTTAAAATTGGCCTGGACTGTGGCACGGACAGGGACAGATGAGTTATTGTGGACGCTTTCTCCTCCTCACCATACCCACCACCATCACGTGCACTGGGCTTATTCGGTGACTAAGCCCGTGACTCAGCTCTCAGAGCATGTCATTCAGTCATGAAGTGGTTCTGGAGTGACAGAAGCACTTCTATACACGACTTGAAGTTTTGCAATCATGTGGAATTCAAGTTTAGTGATGATTTAGAAGCTGAAAGTCGCTCATTTTACCTATAACACCATATTATTCCAGTTACGGGCAGGAAATTCTGACCTGTTTCTGCACCATTCATTTTGCACTCATTAGCTACCCCCTTCTTACCTACCATGTTGTAACAGACCGCTGTTTTATGGGCTTTTATGGGAATATGTCGGGTTTGGTTTGACTGAACTGAACCTGGGTGCGATTGCTTTGTTTGTGTGATCTGTTACAACAAGTGAGAACACTGCAATTTCAACCAGTGAACTGAGAACGCCTGAGGAGGGAGTTCTTACAGAGCTCTGCTGCAGAAGTAAGGATATAGTACAAGCTACAGGACTCTATAGGGACTAATGGTGATTATATTAGTGTATTATACATTGTTTTGTCTGTTTGAAGACTCACAATTGATAAGTCATGGGACAGATGAGACATGCAGAACCCAAGAGTTCTATAATATCACAGCTGTTGTAGCAAATATATGTGAAAACCTGTCCATTCAGCATATTTTTTACAATGTTTGTAAAACAGGGAAGGTGACATATGTGTCATATGTGAACACACCACATGGATAAAAATCTTTCCCTGTATTTTATCTTTTTATAATGTCTGCATAAAAGGAGCGGTTCAGGATACATTTCACTGCATGTTGTCTTTGTATAACTATGCATGTGACAAATAAAGACTCTTAATCCATTCACCAAGTGAAGCAGCCAGGAACACAGCACCTGGGGAGCAGTGTGTAGGGTGGATACTTAGCTCAAGAGTACCTAATTTGTGCCACTAGCAGTCCTGGGATTCAAACCTACAACCTTCTGATCACAGAGGCAACACCTTAACCACTAGGCCACCAGCTAGGCAACGAGAGCTAGTACGAGTTTCGCTTCCTCTGATAAAGCGGACGCATCTAGGCTGTGACAACCACTGAAATGCTACATTTCTGCAAAAGAATGTAAAAATAATTTCTGCCATTAAACTGGTTGCACACTGGTTGAGCTCATGCAAAAGACAGGATGTTCTGTACAGGAAGGAGACATGAACAAGTGTATATTTTTGGGTTTTTTTGGTGGGGGGGGTTTATATTTTGTTCCTCTCAGTGTTTCTTCCTCATGCTCTAATGTCATTTTATTTCTTTTGAGTCATAGTTCTTTCACCCAGACTTTATTGTAATTAATACTTGATATGAACTGCTGTGGAAATCATTTATAGAATGCACAATAAGCTCCATTTTGAAGATTTGTCTGGTTGAAAATTGACCTTATGCTCTAATGTAGTTTTCTCCTTTGAGTCTTGGTTCCCCTCTGTTTTTTTTCCCCCAAATTTTTTTGTTTCATAATTAATACTTTATAGAAATTGCAATGGGAATCACTTACGACCTGCACAATGAGATCCATTCTGGAGGTTTGTCTGTTTCTGTGACTCACCGCCTTTAACCTCCATGACTCCATCCTCATGTGCCGTGGTCAGTCATCTCATGACAGCCTGGTTCATTCTCAGCGCATGGACACACAGTGACTCCATTTCCCAGAATGCTTTGTCTCAGTTGCCGTCTAACAGTGAGGCAGTTGTATGAGAAACACACACAAGTGTTGTTAAGGATCTGAACCGTTGCAGTGCAGTTTCTGAGGGATGAGGGAGTGTGACATCATGCCATTGTCCTAGATTAGGAGGTTGACCCCCCTTCTTGTATTCTATATTAGGAGTATGGCATCACGGCCTGAGGCTACTATTAGAAGTGTGATCATGTTCCACTGGGTAATGAAGCAGATTTAGTCTGCCATCTCCTTCAGCTACACTTTATCTACAGATGTGTTACAACACACACACACACACACACACTGTTGCCATATTTGCCAATTTATCAGAAACACCTACCTTGTGTCTGCACAATTTTATAATAACCCACAACCTTATCATCATAGGAGTAGCATTTTTAACACAACCATGACACTGACATAGCGCCCCCTCTGTGGTTCAGTGGTAGAACACTGTTCACTGAATGAAGACAATCAGAAGAGGCTTGAATACACACTGTGATTAGATTTTTGGAGCTGTTCGTACCCTGGTGGTTAGGGAGTTGCCCCTACGATCAGAAGGTTGTGGGTTTGAACCCCAGGACTGCTAGTGAGGTACCTTTGAGCAAAGTACCATCCCCACACACTGCTCCCCAGGTGCTGCTTCACTTGGTAAATGGGTTAAATGCAGAGAAGAATTTCACACTGTGTGCCGTGCTGTAGTGTGTTCACGTGTAACAATATGGCCACTTACTTATTTGCATGGGAGTGTGTGTGGCACTAATACTGTATGAGCACAGTTGTTTTGCTGAGGGTTTCAACATTTCCAGAAATGATTTAGGAAGGAACTGGAGAGTAGGCTCCCAAGTGGTGCAACAATCTTAGCACTGGCCCTACCATCCTCCCCTGAGTCAGTCCCAAGTGATGCAAGTCTAGTAGAGCACAGTTGGTGGGTGGGATGGCTTTTGCTCTTCGCTCATTACATCAGCGAATGTTAGCAATATTTACTAGAATATAGTCAGTGCTTCGCATGTTGGGAGTACAGTTATTATTAGTTATGCTTTGTTGTCTTTTGGTCATCATAATTGTTTCATTGTTTCATTGTATCTATACATATGTTATTGTTGTTTTATACCAGGGGTGTCGAACACGTTTTGGTGATTTCCCTGCTCAGAAACACCTGGTTCACCTCACCAGTTCACCAGTTCACCTGGTTCACCTGGCCAGTTCACCTGGTTCACCTGGCCAGTTCACCTGGTTTGTCAGGTTTAGTGAATGTGTTTAAGGAGGAGAACCATCAAACTGTGCTGGACACCGACCCTCCAGGACCAGAGTTTGACACCCCTGTTTTATACTGTGGTGCTTGAGAGACACCATTGACCGGAATCAAATTCCTTTTGCTTGCTCACATACCTGGCCAACAACAGTTCTGATTCTGATCATGCTATTTAATTAAAAATGTTACTTTGTCTCTTGTCTAAGGTTCACGCAGTTTTGCACAGTGTCCACTGTTGGAAATGGCCTGGTTGTTGTCAGTGCTATGCTAAAAGCGAATTACTCCAGTATTTGAGGAGTAAAACCACCAACATTAATGTAAAAGCATCAAACTGCTACACACAACGACGCAAATCCTCATGTTTTAATGTATGATAGTGTCACAGACACACAGACGAATCACTCACTGAGTATCCATTGCTCAGTTTATATTCATTCATTCATTAATTGATTTATTTGTAAAAAAAAATGTTGGTGGGGATGTAAACTGGTCCCCCTCATTTCATGCTCATTCACAAATGTTACCAAGTCTGATAACTTCCACTGCCTCCTATATGGAAGTGTGAATAGGGTCAGTTTAGAGTGATTTTGATATTCATTACATTTTTTTTTAGAAAAGCCCAGAGTAACAACAACATTTTTTATGGCACAAACCAGCACAAATCAGTTGAAAATCGTTTATTACTTTTGATGGTTTATTGGTTTTATTATTTTTTTTATTGGGTTTGAAGGTTTTCTGTGGTAATGCGAATCCGCAAGCACACATTTCACAAACACCCTCTTCCACAAACACACATTTCTCGCGCATCTGCGCTCTGCGGGTCATATGACTTTCGCTGTCGAACCCACTTACAGGCCTGATTTTGTTTGGCTGCTGCCTCCTGCTTTGGCCACTTGTGCTCCATTCCGTCAAGCATCCATCTTTTTCTCTGCAAAGCAGAACTTTGAAAGATAATAACAACTTATCGCATTTCCCTTCTAGCAGTAGTCTAGTCTCTCCCTCTCTCCCTCTCTCTCAGATGTGTGTGATGTTGGCATTGCTAATGGCGTTTTGGCATCGTCTTGGCTTTGACGGGTTCTGCCTCCAGCTGCTTGCAACTCTATTTCTCCCCACCCAGCAGTCACTGTGGGTCTCCGTTCCTCGAGGAAACAGCATTTTCTCAAGCACACACGCATGCTGTGTCTTAAATCGAGTACTTCCAAGACACACTAGCCACTTGCATTCACACTGGGAAATGAAACAGGATGCTGCACTGTGACAAATGGCCCCCTAAAACCCTGCAGTCGTCCTCCAGGTCTGCACTCTTTGATGTCAACAAGCCCCTCAAGGGATTTAGGTTTAAAAGCATACATTATAGACAGTCTAGGACATGCAGGCTAGGCATGTTCCTCTTTTTACTGGATAATCAGCTTCTCTATAGTGACTCTATATAGATTAACAGCACAGTGCAGCTCTATAATGTAAAATTAATGAAGAAATGCACTTAGCTCACATCTGAATATCTTCTCCTCCACCATCTCTACCACCCACATTGATTAGTTCTCACCTAGGAGTTTTGGGTAAGAGACCACTGTGGAGTCTTCAGGTGCAGCATGGATGCATAGAGAGTGCTTGCAGCTTTGGGCACCAATATGAGAAATGGCATGCCCTATGACCTTGCATTCATTAAAGCATGCCGCAATTGGGTCAAGGCCAGATGCAAATTAAGGGCTGTTCAGGAAACACTTTTTTACATAATCAAACTATTCTTGTTTAAACAGAGACTATTCAATGACATGAGATGTCACATGGTCATTTGTTATTTTCGCGTACCCTACAAGGTGCCCATGTTAGAGCAATCACACGGCATGTGTAGCATGTATAGTGTAACAATGTAGTTAACGATGCGTGATAGTGTGAGAATACAGATAGCAAGTATGTAGTGTATAGTGCAAGAATATTAATAGTGTATAGTGTTTGAATATAGATTGTAATAGGTACTGTATAGTGTAAAAGTATAGATAGTGAATTATGTAGTGCACAGTGTAAGAACATAGATAATGAAGTATGTGGTCTATAGTGTGACAATATAGGTAGTAAAATATGTACAGTGTAGGAATGTACATAGTAAAGAATGGTGTGTATAGAGTGAGTATATATATAGTGAAGGATGTAGGGTACAGTTTAAGAATACAGAGAGTAAGTAGTGTATAGAATAAGAATATGGAAAGTTACTTAAATAGTGTATATTGTAAGAATATAGATAGTGAAGTATGTAGTATATAATCTAAGAATATAGATAATGTAGTATGTATTGTGTAGTGTAAAATTATACATAATGTGTACATAGTGTAAGGCATAAGAATATAGATATTGAAGTATGTAGTCTACAGTGTAAGAATATACATGAAGTATGTAGTCTACAGTGTAAGAATATAGATAATGAAGAATATAGGTAGTGAAATATGTAGTGTAATGTGTAGGAATATAGATAGTGAAGAATGGTGCGTATAGAGTGAGTATATAGACAGTAAATTAGGTAGTGTATAGTGTACCTATATAAGTATTTAGTGTAAAGTGTTACATTATAGATAATGTAGTATGTAGACTACAATACAGATAACATAATATGTACATAGTGTATAGCATAAGAATATAGATAGTGAAGTATATAGTGCATAGTGTGAAAATATAGATAGTGAAGTGTGTGGTGTACAGTGTGAGACCCTGTCTCTCCCACCCAGCAGTCCGTGCGGGTACCCGTTTCTCGAGGAGACACAGAAGATTGTGCACACACACACACTCACACAGTTTGGTGTCATGCCAAATCCTGTCCCCTTCTCCACCCCCAGTCTCTGAGTGTGAAAGTCTGTCAGACAGTGTAGGTCCCCGCTGTTGACAAAAAGCAATGCGCTCCGTCAAAACACACACTGACACAGAAACACACGCCGCGACTGCGATTGGCTTTCCGCACCGCTGCGGCCGTGATGAATGTTCAAACAAGGCAGAGCGTCTGGATTAGCAGAAGCGCGGGTCAGGTCAAGGACCAAACCACGGTGAATGGGCTGTGGGGGAGCGGGGCCTTCTCAGTCTTTCCTCCGGAGGGATACTGTACTGCTGCGGTTGGAACTTCGGGGCTGCGGGAAATCATGGTTTCATTCAGCAAAACATTCTTCCAGCATCACTATCTAACCTCAGTAATGCTCTTGTGGCCGAATGCAGTCAGATCCTCTCAGCAGTGTTGCGGTATCTAGTAGTTTTGTACAGTCGAGGTTGCTACTGCAACAGAAGAGGGACAAACATCCCCATTTTGACTCTTTATTGGAGAAAAAATGCTAGAATAGACTAAATAACAATTCCAGTGGTAATTCAACTTTGGCCCTCAATTCAGTCTAAGACTCGGCCCAATCCTTTCCTAGGAAATCATCCCATAGTGTGTCTGTGGGTGTTTATGCTTTATCTCCCCATAATAGTGACGTTCACTTTCATGAGACTATATGCAATTCACGTTTTACGTTTGCTGATTGCAGGCTAGCATGCTCGGACGCCTCTGCAGAAGTCAGAATGTTACAAGTCAGTTTGCTTAAACATTTGAGTCCATTTTTTGAAGAAATCGATGTAGATTTAGAGGGAAAACCACATGTTTTGTTTACTTTTAGTTTTGTTCTTTTCTGAGCACTTTAACAGATATTGTCTGAATGTTACATTTTAGGCAGACACATGTTTGTTTACATTTTGTGTTAATATTGTCTGAATAAAATTTCCAAATACAGTATTTTTTTACTTTCAGCATAACATGATGCTTGCTTAAGTGGTTAGATCTATTCTCAACCTCGAAATTGGTTTTTAATGTAACTTATGTCTGTGATTGTTCAGTGGTAATTATGACGGATTGAATGAGGTTCAGATAGAAGGATGCTGAATTGAAAATGGTAAAAAAAGACAAAAAAACGAATGAACGAATGTGACCTAGATCATTTTTGAGCTGTGAACTTCAAAATCTTTAAAAAATAACTATGAACGTGAACTGCGTTTTTATTTGAATGAACTAAACTTTGAACTAGTTCTTTTTTCAGTGTGAACTGGCACAGCACTGAGGATAGGTATTAAGAACTGCTATCGGTTCTTGACTGGTTAATGCTGAAATGTGGATAATCTCCTAGAAAGCAGTGTTTATACATCAGTAATGCATTCTAACACAGCTGGCTGATGCCGGATTGGATGAGTGGAAGGGACGGAAGCTGTGCTCTGCAAATCACCTCCACATATTTGTTGACCATATGCAGCAATCGCTACTCCTTTATTGTACAACTCAGGGAATAGTTTAGCCTGTTATTTCTCCAAAAAGGGATTCTAAATTGACCATAAGTGTGAGTGTGTGAGTGAATGGTGTGTGTGCCCTGCGGTGGGCTGGTGCTCTGCCCCGGGTGAGTCCCTGCCTCGTACCTGTAGAACCCCAGGATAGGCACAACCCTGTTCAGTAATAAGCAATTACAGAATGAATTTTCTCCAAAAAGTCATAAAATAACATCATTTCATGTGAGGTCTATATTTTGCATCAAATCGTGGAGAATAGTATCAATAAGAGTATCGGTATTGATAAGCAGTAACAGTATCAATATCGGTACAGTCCTAATGATACCCATCCCTATACTCATTATATTATGTTGCCATTATATAATGTTGTATGTATATAATATAATACTAACCTGGTTCTACCTTACCATTTGCCTACAGTCATCTGGACAGTTATCTAGTTGCTTGTTTGTTTGTCTGTATACTGTTTGGTGCACTGATTACAGGTCGTCGTGAATGTGGGGACTTTCTGCAGGCATTTTGAGTTTGGGTGCTATTTCAGAAATGAGGCCAACAGGTGTACAAGGACAGAAAACACACACACACACACACACACACTATCCAGCTCGCAGATGTAGGGCAGCGGTGTCCTCCTACGTCACAGGCACTTTGATTGACAGGAGAGTTGGGGAAGATTTAGCCTGGATTGAGCTCAGCCCTGTCAGTCATTCAGAGATTGCCGGAACATTGTACGTGTGTGTGCAAGTGCACTTGTGTGTTTTTTTTATGTTAAGCTTCTGTCTTGAGTCAGTCTTTGTGAGATTACATTACCTCATCTGGAGGTGGGTTTTCTAAATGCCTTTAAAATAAGTAAGAAGATCTTACTCTGGTCTTTCCTTTTTGGAGTGTTAGTGTGATCTGATTTTTCATACATGGACTATATGGATGGGGGAGTGAACTTACATTTAGTATGTAACAATAAGCCTTTTTAATTCCAGAAGATGAATGATATAGGCCCTTTAATACACTGAAAGGCATTGCAGTGGCTTTGCATAACGGTGTAATCGCAATACAAAGGTTCTGTCCTGCCCTAGCACTCCTGCTCTTGCTACAAGAGTGCTTCTGTAAGGGGGCCGGTCTGGTGCTGCACTGACTGCTGCTCCCTCACCATTCCACCAAAGGGAGCCCCAGGGCTGGTACCTCTGTTCCTTTCCCCTCGTTATCACTCTCACCAGTGGCACCTGGGGCGAGACCCAGGGTGCATCTCCTCTTGTGATTTTTCTCATCAGTGGCACCTGCGATCTGCCTTTGATGAGCAGGGCTGACAGTCACGCTGCTGGCATGCTCTTTGGGGTTTGCTAGAGGTGATTGGGTTGTGATAAGTCTTTGCCGTTTTTTGCAGAGTCTCTGGAATTGCCCATCTTGAGCTAGTACCAATGTGCCTGAGCTCTGTAGTCCTTCTGATACCCCTCTCCATTAACGTTGTGTCCATCTCACTGGACTGTTTTCCCTGGATCCATCTCACCAGACTGGTTTACCTGGTTCCATCTTTCCGGACTAGACAGTTTTTTCCTAGGTCCACCTCATTGGGCCATTTTCCCTAGGTCCGTCTCGCTGGACCGTGTTCCATGGGTCTGTCTTTCCATATTGCTTTCCTTGGATCCATCCCGCTGGACTGCTTTCCTTTTGTCCGTCTCGCTGGACTGTTTTCCCTCGGCCATCTTTCTGGACTGCTTTCCTTGGGTTCGTCTTGCCAGATTATTTTCCCTGGTCCACCACGCTGCACTCGTTTCCCCAGTCCAACTTGAGGTCTGTCTCTCTCCCCTTTGTGCACAACGCATGCGGCACACATTCAGTTAGGCACATGATTCCTGCTTCTTCCTATTTCCTTCTCTTCGAGGGACCTAGTTTGTCCCTCTGGACCTGCAAGTCTATTCCCTTCTGGGTTTTCTAAACTGCGAGTCCATTCCCTCCTGGCGTTTCCTTTCCTCTTCTGCTTCTCTCAGGTTGACCCTCCCATGAGAGACATTTTGCTGGGTGAACGCCCTTATTTCTCCTTGGTGGTCTAGTGGCTACACACTTGCCCCAATCTCTAGCAGAGCTGGGTTCAATTGTTGCTTGCAGTGAAGCTTCCCCCCCAGCGCTTCACCACAAGCTCGATTCCATGCATGGCGAGTGGCTTTCCCCCTCGGCTTGTGTAACATTATCTGTCCCCTGAGTCGAAGCACTTGGGTCCATTCTTAAAACTCAGCCCTGCCCCATCACATCATTACAGTATCAACATCTCCATCAGCCTTGTTCAGTTTCATTTACAGAATCTCTCCCACCTTCCTGAATTTGGCCAGCCACCATATCGTTGGCACTGAAGCTGCGCCGCTAAAGCACTGTAGCTAAATAAAGAGTGCTAATTTGACTGTAGTACTGTAAGGTCCAAATGGTGGCACATCAAGATTACTGGAGTTTATGAGATGACTGGTTCAACGTTATCTCTGATGCTTTGCTGATGTTGCTGCATTCAGGAGTCATTTAACACAGCTCTCAGCACCATCCAGGCCCTGCCTTAATGCTAGCCTATTATTATTAGCATCCGAACATGACACCACGCCTGGTTCCACTCTGTTCCGTCGAGCAGAACGATATTTGATAGCCGCTAGTAAGGTCTCGAGGATTAGATTTTTATTCAGAAGGAGAATCAACCAAGGCTGGATCGCTTCACGCACTTGAAGGCCGAGACAGTATCAAAATACAAAGGAGAGAGAATCCTGACGATGCAGGCCTATAAACATGAGAACCAGACGGCAGTAGTGTAGACGCTGTTATGGAGGCCATAGAAAGGTGACAGCACAGACAAGGCAGTCTAAAACACCTGACAGTTAATACCAGCCTCTCTCTCTCTCTCTCTCTCTCTCTCTCTCTCTCTCTCTCACTCTCACTCTAGTATTGACTGGATTTTTTTTATGGAGTCAGAAAGATAGAGGCTCAGATGAGACAGTGGAACACAGCCGAGATCCCTGGCCAATATGAGGTTATAAAGAAGAGAGACTGTGTCAAACATACAGCGTACGGCACGATCAGACAAAGCCTTTTTTAAATGCAAATGTCACTGCGTCCTAAAAGGAATCACACTTCTAGAGAGTGGATTAACATGATAGTACAATCAGACAGTGATTAGGAAGAAGGTGAAAGGCCAAGATGGTCAATGAATATTTTGAAAGCGGCATCTATTTTACCAATAGAATGTTATTTTTTATGTTCAGACTGTGGTCATCTGTGTGTCCAGTGTTGCTCTTGTTTTTCCAAAACAGCCAAAAGTAGCTTTTCATGGTCAGCATCGGTTGATGTGTGATTGTCTTTCGTGGGCGTTTGGCACAAAAGGTGTTTTTTCAGCTTAAGTGCACAGTTTAACCAAGTGCATGCACAGAATAGAGGAGTGTGTGTCAGTGGAGGTGTGCGATACTCTATAGACAGCAATGAAAAACGCACATTTGAAAAGGCATTGTCTGAACGCCCCAATACAGCTTTCATTGCTGCCCTTAAGGCAATTTCTAATTAGCTCTCAGCAGAGCTGTTCAAGCTATAAACAGTCTAAGCAGCTGCTTAAGGCCCCGCTTACGAGCCACTAGGGGTCCCGGGAATGTGATTTAACAAAAAAAAAAAACATTATTTATCAAAAAGTGCAGTGTAGTGTATCAATAGCTTTTCTTGAATATTTTTGTTGTTCATTTTTCCATCCAGTATCATTACAGCAGGTGGAGTGGTGTCATTCCCCCCACAGCCTAGTGCTCACACTGTTTCTGCTGTCTGCTATTGTCACTAAAATGAATAGTGACACGATAAACTGTGTGTTCGCAGTAAAATCTTCATTACTAAAATGTGTTGTAATCCTTCATGTTCTCGTATCTCACACAAGCACCTAATGTCTGTCTCTCTTTATCATCCTTTTCTGTCTCTCCCACAGTCACTCTCTCTCTCTCTCTCTCGCTCTCTCTCTGGAGGAGGCAGCTGCTGTCATGCTCACTGGTGGAAACAAAGAGTGGGTGGGTGCCTCGTTTCCACCAGGACCTCATTTAACACTGCACTTGCTACTCTTGGGTGGAAATCCTTCTTTTTGGTTGATCAGATTTTTTTGGTTTTTTTTTTTCTTTTTTTTGCTGTGGTGAAGTTTCGAGTCATATTTTAAAGTTAGTCTCTAAGTGCCCCCCCCCCCCAAACCTGATGGTCCGGTGTGTTTTTTTAGCCCTAGAGAGGTCAGTAGGTAAAACGCTTAACCCCAACCTTGCCCAGTCTTTCTCCTGAAATCAGGGGTATTAATAGGGCAGCCCCCCCCCCTTTCCTGCAGAAATAGCCTCTGACCCTCTGGGAGAGCTACTAGATGTTGCAAGATTTGATTGCATTCAGCCTTGTGAGCCCTAGTGAGGTCAAGTACTGATTAGTGTTGGATTAGTCCCTCAAAATTATCAGATCCCAAAACCATCATAAATTCTGTTTAGCTTCACCCTCAAAACTACAAAAGTTCTACTGTATTATTTTTACGTATCTATTATTATTTAAAGTTGGATTTCTGGTGTAACTCACAGTAATGTCAGTGAAAAACTGCAGCTAGTAAAATATATACAACTTAATATACATAATCTAAATATGTGCAAAAATGATTATTCAGTTTTTAGAGTAATATGAGCGACAGTAAGGAGCGGTTTCCCAGCGGTATTAAGACTAGTCCTGGACTTTTCCAAAGAAAATGAAGATTTTTCCATTGAAAGAGAAATTGTGCTGGTTTCCCAGACTCATCCTGGACTATATTTCTCTTTTAATGGAAAATCTCCATTGATAATACGGTGTTGTCCAGAACTAGGCCCAATACCAAACTGGGAAACTGCTCCTAAAAGTTCTAATTTGTTACTAATTACCCCCCAAAAATCGTAGTACTATAAAAAGAATATTTTGTGTGTTAAAAAGGAGCACAAGGAAGAGTGATAAAGTATTTTACCCCAACACTGATGAAGACTGATGGTTCTGTTTTGAGTGACGGTTTAGGTGGTTGTAATAATGATCAGTGTCATGTAAGCTCTCCTGCTGTAAGTGAGTCCTTTAGGAACACAGAGCCGCTTCAGATGATGATGTTCATTGGGAGGTGGGGTGCTTTCATAGGTGGTCCTCAGGCACGTGGGGTAGTTCTGAGGTCATGCAGTGCAGAGTTCAGCAAAATCTGGCAGACCTGCAGGAAACTATTTATAAAGTCCGTATCACATTGCTGAAGTCACCACAGCGCGCGTGTGTGTGTGTGTGTGTGTGTGTGTGTGGTTTCTTGCTTCAGGGTTTAGCAGGAAGTTCTCAGCCTACAGCACAGCTGCATGATGTTGTCAGATGTTTTATCTACACACACACTCACACACACACACACACACACACACACACACACTAAGGCAATACATAAACCCTGATTTCTTTGAGCACGGTACATTACAGAGACACCCCATCCATAGTGTGACACATTTGGACAGGAGTACACACCCTTCTGGGTGCTCTCTCTCTGTCTGTCTGTCTGTCTCTCTCTCTCTCTCTCTCTCTGTCTGTCTTTCTCTCTCTCTCTCTGTCTCTCTCTCTCTCTCTGTCTGTCTTTCTCTCTCTCTCTCTGTCTCTCTCTCTCTCTCTGTTTGTCTTTCTCTCTCTCTCTCTCTCTCTCTCTCTCTGTCTGTCTTTCTCTCTCTCTCTGTCTCTCTCTCTCTCTCTCCAGCCTCCACCCTAACTGTCGTCCCAGCAGGCAGACAGGAGACACCTACACACACACTCAGCCAAGGCCAATAAAAAAGCCACAGTCAGCCTTCAGACTTCAGCTCAGACCCAGAGCAGACACTGTACTGGCATTTCCAAACCACTGTAGCCGCGCCTTCACTCGGCAGGTCCTTTCTGCAGCAGCAGAGCGGTTCATGCCACACTGTGTTTTCAGGCTGCATTTGAATGAATTAACCAGATTATTAATACATCCTCATTCATTTGTGCACTCTTTAAAAGGGGTGCTTCAAAAATGCCACTTTGAGTGATGGATTAGAAATATTACCTTGAAAGAACCATGTTTGGGGAAAAAATAGGTTTGAGGAACCTTCTAAATATTTCAGAAAGCTTCAAAGATACAAATTCTTTACAGTTTAGGGATTCTTGTTAGATTGTTCCCAAACAATGTGAATTTGAGTTTTTTTGTTATCATACAATGAAAGTTTGTTGACCAAAAAGGTTTATCTCTCTTTCTTTTTCTCTCTCTCTTTCTCTCTCTCTCTCTCTCTCTCTCTTTCACACACACACACAAACACACACACACACACAAACACAGACACACTCATAGAGTAGGTGTAAAAGTGAGGACATTTATGAAAACATGCTGCTTTCTTCACTAATTCTGATTTTTTTAGTCACAGAATGTATTGCGTTTTTGTTACTGAAGTTTTAGGTTAGGTATGTCCTCATAAGTATAGTATTACCAAAAGTGTGTGTGTTTGTCCATGTTTGTGAGTGCCAGTGTGTGACAAGAAGTCCATAAATGTCTCCCAGTGCTGGCTGGTTATACGCTCTGGCTGATTTTCACAGCTCTCTTAAACTTTAACACTGCCAGTTTTCCATTTTGCCACTATAACCGGTTCAATATAAAGGAGCTTTAGTACATGTGAATATGACACAGACTTCAGAGCCTCAGCGCAGAACGCATCTATTACAGCAAATTAGTAAATAAAGTCTGTATTTATTTTTGGTCTGGTTTCCCTCACCAGACAGTGAGATTCATCCTAAATCCTGTCCCTGATTAAAGTCTCTATGCAGGCTGGGCAGTGTGGTACAGCAAAAAAAGAGTTCTATATAAGACAAAAAATGGTTCTAAGACTTGCAGCGGTAGTGGAACCCTTTTGCTGCTACATATTTTCTTTGGAACTGTTGTTGGAGGAATTGTTTGGCGGGGGTTTCTGGAGCCCCACAGCTTTACTAATGAATCGTACCAGATAAAAGGATTTTGTCAGTAGTTTGCTACCCCTTGGATCTAGTAGCAGATGCTGTGGTGTATTTTCAACAGAGGTTTTATGTTCTATTTTAGTTTGTTTTTACTCAGACATTCCATTCATGAAGTTATAAATTATGCTTGATGTAAATCACACACTCAAATCACCAGAGTCTTCCCTTTCTTGTCTATTCACACTTCCATTCATCAGTTCTTATGAGTCTGGTTGGATTTACTTATAAAATCTAAGAAGACACTTGTGTTGGTTAAGGTGTGGCCCATCAGCTTCCAGATACACCTCATAAAGACGGAAATACAAAACGTTATGTGAGTGTGTGTGTGTGTGTGTGTGTGTGTTTGTGTGTGTGTGTGTGTGCCTGCGTGTGAGTGAATGTGTGGTTTTGCCTGAATCTGTCAGTTACATCTGTAGGCTAATAAAGGGAACAAGCTGTCTGTACTGAAATCCTTTGAATTTATAGACGGCCTTCCTTCCTTCCAGAGTCTATAAATAGCCTTCTCTCTCTCTCTCTCTCTCTCTCTCTCTCTCTCTCTCTCTCTCTCTCTCTCTCTCTCTCTCTCTCTCTCTCT
>JBBPCY010115752.1:0-18282 GCA_037974405.1 Brachyalestes nurse | reverse complement strand
ATCACAGAGGACCTCTCTTGGTCCCTAAACTCCACCTCCATAGCCAAGAGGGCTCGTCAGTGTCTGCACTTCCTACGGAGACTGAAAAGAGCGAGCCTCCCCCCATCGATCCTCAAGACATTCTACACCAGCACCATCGAATGTCTCCTCTCCAGCTGCATCACTGTATGGTACAGGAACTGTAAAGCTTTGGACCGTAACACACTATAGCGAATAGTGAGAGCAGCTGAGAAATTTATCGGTGCCACTACCTCATTTGAAAGACATTTTCAAGACCCGTTGCTACAACAGAGCCAGAAACATAGTAAGGGATCCCTTTCATCCTCTTTTCACTCTTACCATCTGGCAAACGATATTGTAGCTTCCGTTCTGCCTCCACGAGACACAGCTTCATACCACAAGCCATCAGGATTCTGAATGCACATTAATACCAAGTTCTCTTGGGAAAAAGGAAAAAAACCCTCAAAGGCACATGCCCAAACTACCTCGCACCTGCATTCCACTTAAATTCTCAAATTCACTAGTGTAATACAATAACTAATTCCCTTTTAATGGTGCCTTCGGTTCTACATCTAACCTGTGCAATATAATAACCTGTGCAATATAAAAACCATGTGCAGTATAATAACCCTGTGCAATATCAGTCTTTAAGGTTTACATCCCTTTTTTATTCTCCACCTTCAGTAATACTGGAGTGTTGTTTACTTATTGTTCTGTCTATTTATTGTAATTGTTTGTGTATTGTATGTTGTTGCAGCTGCTTAGGTACTGGAAATTGCCTTAGAAAACATATCACCATTGAGGTTTATATTTCATCCATTCCATCTCCATATGTCCATCTCTATAGAAAATGTCACTTCGTACTGCATTGTGTTGTCTGTTTGCACCTTTTGCCCTATTGAATGTTATGTTTATTGTTACTATATGTTGCACCGGGGCCATGGGGAAATGTTGTCTCATCACACTTTGTACATGTATAAAGCTGCGGATGACAATAAAGTAACCTTGAACCTTGAACCATATATGACCATTCCTTTTTTATTAAAGTGTTTTAGTAAGGTGTTGGATCACCATCAGCCACCTGTACAGCTTCGCTGCAGATTACAGATATTATAACTGCTTCAAGCACATCACTGAACAACCTTAAAAATAGCAGACTTGAATCCAAGACACAGAATTTAAGACATAGAAGAGGGAGGCTTCAGACCAGGTTAGAATCAGAAGAGCTTCTACTGTATTGAAACCAAAACCTGCAGCACTCTGACACTTACTGATACTGATAAGACTGGACACCCACTCCAGCAAATTCTCAGGTTCTCTTTTTGTCTACAAACACCTCAGGTGGCTTAGCCTAAAACGAATCATGACAAGAACTGTGATCAGGAACAGGTCTGTGACTACACACAAATTAGACCACCAGAGGAAGACAGAGGTTACAATCATAGTCCTGGGCCTAAGACCATTTAACAGAGAAATTTGATGTTTTGCTTAAGGGCTGAAAAGTGTGAAAACACCCTAAAATCGTACTAGGAAAACGATAGATGGCATTTTTTCTATCGCATTGTCAACTGCGAACGTAAAGTATAAAAAATAGAGAGAGTTTTTTTCCTGTGAACTTAGATGTGTGTATAGATAAGCTGCATACCATGTGTGTTCCAAGATGAACTCAGTGATAGGAGAGATTCTGTGGGTGTTGGAAGCTAAAAATGCAAATAAAATGAAATTGTGTGTGTTTATTGCCATAAAACCCACATTTGTAAAACTGGTAAAAGTCTCAAGTGTGTTGGCCTAAACTTTCCTGATTTTTTAAAAATTATTATTATTCTTGAACAAATATAGTCTACACAACCAAATCAGAAAAATTTAGGATTAGGATTAGGAATTTAGGAAAATACTTTGTGTGTGAGCGTGTGTGTCATTTTTCTCTCCCTCGCACTATATTGGCAATGCGTCCCAATACTTTTGGCCAGAGCCATAGAGATAGATCAAATCACTTTTGTCACATGAAAAGAAATATAAAATAGAAGGAAATAAAGGACACAGAATAGAAATGTATAAGACATTTTACTAGAATTTAGTCTGAGGTCTGAGATCTAACAGCAATGGCTATATGTTTTTTGTGTGAAATTCGTTACTAAAATGATACCACTCTCATTTTAAAGCTGGCACAGATATGGAAGTTAGCAGTTTATGGCCAGAAGATCGTTTAAGACAAAAATGAATATTTACACTGAATACATTAAACAGTCTCAGTATCGACTACATAAACCACAGCTGAAATGGGACATATATTTTATAACTTAAAAAACACTGTTATTTTATCAACAAACCGCTGTAATGGCATCACAAACAGCAATAGAAATCAACGAGATCCAGTGGCGTGGAACTGCTGTTTGGAACTCTAGAGGCTCCCTATAACTCGGAAGTAGGCAGGAAGTACCGCCCCCATTGCTTACAACGGGACCCTATGGAAGTGTCTGTCAGTACCCGACTGACAGTGTCGCCACTCTGTTTTCTCTACCGCTCTGCCTCTCCCTCTCTCACTCTCTCCGGCCCATAGCGCCGCACGCAGGCCGGGGGGAGAAGAGAGCCGGACCCAAGCGGGCTGAGCGGAAACAGATAACGGAGCGGAACCGCGAGTCCAAACAGCCGGTTCTGGAGGGAGTTCCGGCCTCTAACAGGACCAGCCTTCTTGACTTTCATATCCACAACCTCACACAGCTCCTCAGTTTCTGCCAGTTTATTTGTATTATTTTTTATTTATTTATTTTCCAAAACCAGCAATATAGCCCCCTCACACACAAACAGTAAACACATTTTTACATTTATTTTCCTGTGATTATTTTGATTTCGCCGCTCAAACAGTGAAACACACACACACAGTAAATACATTTAGAACAAATCACAGTGATAAAACCAGTTGTATAAACACATTGTCCAACAAACAAACAAACAAATAAATAAATAAATGGAAATGCAAACTTTTCTACATCTGTTCTTCATACCTGTAATGAAGTATCCCAGATGACACCATGTTATTGATTCAGCACTGAATTATGGTTAAATGCATTGATTTATGATCAGTGTTGAATTATCAATGTTGAAACTAAAACAATTTTTGGTCAGATTTTCAATACTGAACATTCGATGGTAACAAAACCTTAATTCAACATCAGGTGACTTTTTCAACATTGAAAGAATCTGAATCAACATTGATATTACTGAAAAGATCCAACACTGAAAGCACCTTTGCCAAACAAGCGTTGAAACAACGTTTAATCCTTGCTGAATCTATCCACAAATGGTTGATTTTTCAATGTTGACTAGATGGCCTTCTCAACGAGCAAGATCAATGCTCGATCAACACTGAAGACTTGTCTGATATGGAATCAATGTCATTTCAACGGATGTTTATAATACATCATTAGCATGTGTTAATTGTTGTGTTTATGATGGATAACATTGTTTTTTCTAGAGCGTAGTTTTAATGCGAGATGATGAGGATGGTGATCCCCATCCCCTAGACAGCTGGTGGCCTAGTGGTTAGTAGTTGGCTTTGTGTCCAGAAGGTCATGGGTCTGAATCCCAGGACTGCTAGTGGCACCTCTGAGGTACCCTTGTGCAAGGCAGCTTCACTTGGTAAATGGATTAAATACAGAGGAAGAATTTCATGCTGTTCACACTGTGTGCTGTGGTGTGTTCACGTATGACAGAATGGTCAGTTTGCACTTTGTCTCCCACTGAAGGCTGGTTCTCAGAACAACCTTCAAGTGCTGAATATTCTTTTGTTTACTGTGTTCTACCAAACTTCGCTTATTTTGTATAGGACTTGATGCTGATCTGCTGAATCAGTTCTGTTACAGCAAGGAGAACACAAACCTGACGTCCAGGGCTCATACAGACAAATCTGAATGACTTTGTTTGCATCTCAGCGGCTGTATTATAGAAAATAAAGAAAATAAAGAAAATAAAGTTCCTTTAAAGGAAAAGATGGACCCTGTCCAACTGTGGGAAAGCCAGCCTGTCCTTCCCTCACATGGCTGTAGGATCTTGTCTGGGACAGGATTTTGAGTTAGGCGTTCCCCAATAAAATGCTGACTGCAAAAACCATTCTCCAGCAAGACAGTAGACTTAAAGGATGTTTATTTTTATGTTCGCATCCTTTCAGCTTACTGGCATCAGAGATGTGCGTCCGTTCTGCCAGACCGGAGCCAGAGCTCTAAGTAGTCTGGACATGTGTGAGGTCACAAATCAGACATCAAAACTTACCGTCACAAAGCTTGGCTGAGCAGTCAACAAAACATGGAGTCGCACGTTTTGTACCACATCAGTGTATCAGTCTGAAGCTGAGTCAACGAACCAAGGTAAAGGAAACCATCCTCTATATATAAACAGAAAGAATCTTAATTCATGCGGTGTGTGATGGGCTTGGATGCGATATAAATCTGCAGAATCTGTCAAGTCCACCTGGCAACTCCAGTTCAATCATTTATTCTAAAATAAGGGAACCTCTATCAGTGAACACAGGGATTTCTATGCACTGACCCATCTCCCCGCTTTACTCAGAAATAAGAAAGGCATAGTCATTAGAATATCTTTAATTCTAACTGCAGAACTCTACTCATACAATTTTATCAGGCCTGTTTCAGCCAGCTGTAGTACACAGTTCATGTATTACAGGTAATAGTGCTGAACAGGAGGGCTAAATGAGATGTCTATATGTATCTGACTCCACCTAGCAGAACATTCTGTAGAACAGACTGACACAATATAAGCACAACTAAGACAACATTAACAGTGATCTTCCCTCTTAGCCTGATTGCTCAGCTCAGCTTCAGTGTGCCAGTTGTGCCATTGTTCCTTGGCAGCCTAGCATGAAAACAGGGTCCTGTTCTCACCTTATAAATACCCATTGGGCTGTTTGACTACTGAAAAAAATTGGAATACTTGAGTGGTGATAATGATTTTGATACTTGAGTGGTAATATTATATATATATATATATATATATATAAAGTATTTAAGGAGATCAAAAACACAGTATTTGTCTCACACTGTCTAGATTCCAGGTTGGCTATATGTTTCTTATTTCATAATATCTGGGCTACTTCAGAGCTGACAGCAGATGTACACTAGATGTCTGCCACTTCTGGTTCCATTAACAACTGAGTAACAATTGTTTTGCTGAAAAATAATATTGAAAAAAAAGTGGCAGTCATCTAGTGTACATCTGCTGTCAGCGCTATATATATATATATACATATATATATATAAATGAGCCAGACTGTTTTTCTACATTATTATCTTGAGGAACAGTTCTCCAGGCTTTCTGAAGGACTTTCAAAGTTTTTGTCTCTCATTTTCAGTCTATTCCCTGGACCTGGCCAGGATTTTTTTGTGTGTTAAATCACACAGTGATTTAGGTATGAATCATTCAAGCATAATAAAGCATATCTGACTTAAGTCCTTTAACTCCTTTATCTAGGCTCCTTGTATCTTTAGGCACTGTATCTGTGTTTGTATCTGTATGCTGTATCTGTAGGCATTGTATCTGTATGCTGAAGAGAAGACAGTTTGACAGGCATATATAAACAGGTAGAATATAAAAAATGAGCAGAGGCTCAAAACGATTGGAGAGTGTTTTACTATACGCTGCTGGGTTAACATCATATGCAACATTAGTTGAAGTCAAAGTAAATCCACAAGTGAATTAATGTAAAGTTTTGTATTGTTGCAGTCCAAATTTTGTATCACAGTTAAAGCTGGTTTCAGGGTTGAATTTGTTCTGAATGTCCACTCTACACATCGGTGTGTATGGCTTGGAATGCACGGCTGAACTGATAAGGGAAATAAATTCAACATCAAGAAAAATGCAAAGTCATTTATGAAAAATCTTTTACTGAAAAAATCTCAACACATTATTAGTCCAGTAAAGATAAATGCATGCAAAATTTGGAGTTTGAATGAAGTTCGGTATAGAAATGAGCCATTTATGCAGACATACAGGCTACGTTTACACTCAATGGAGAATGAGAAATATTACATCTAGATTCTGAATAACTCTGTAAGCAGTTGGTATGGTTATATGCTTTTTGTATACTTACATGTTTTAATGATATAAAGGTATATAAAAAATACACATTAATATGGCTAGCCATACAGCAGGTACTGTGGCTTATGCACTTTATTAGCAATGTTTATTCTGAAGCAGAATGTGAAAATACACAATCGGCATACCAATTATGGGTGAACACAATGAATATCTTTTTATGTTTTTTGAAGCTACAGAGTCCTACCCTTTGAGCATGGTCATAGAGGGAGGGCCAGCAAAAGGGGGAGGAGATGTCCCAGTATAAAGGGTACCTCAGCCCTTGTTAATCAGCTGTGCGACAAGTGCATTAGAACTATAGCTCTGTTCCACAAGGTCTAGAAGGTCAGTCTCAGTGATACTCATGTATAACGGTGGCTACACACAGGCCAAAATGGGTTTGGCAGCCAAGAACCTACGCAGATCAAAGGAGAAGAGCTGTGGCTACTACATGAGAGTAGTCTTATTCTTCTCCTCACTGATCCAGTCTCTCATCATTGTCAGTCTGGTGCTCCTTCTTGTTTATGGAGGGCCACAGCAGACAGTGGAGGAGAAGAGAATCAAGGAGTTGGAGCAAAGATATGGCAATCTCTCTCTGGAGAATATTGCCCTCAAGGCAAAGGAGAAGAACCTAACCAATCAGCTAAACATCACTCTTACTGCAAAGAAGCTCTGTGACAAAAACCTGACCGAGTTACGCAGGCTGGCAAACATTTCATCCATTACCATCAATAACCTGAGAACAAAATGGGTAAGAGCTATCAGTCATAACTTCTCTATAATAACTAGTGAACAGGAGGAAATGTTACATGTACGATATTGCTGTTTATGCTTAAGTTCTAATGCACTTCATGGCCTGACAGGTTGAATATTAAGGCCCACAGCAATTAACAGCCCAAATAAGGTAGTATTTTATGCTGATTAAAAAATAAATAAATAAACACACTTCCTGTACGGGGACCAAATGATTTGTACTTATTTGCTTTTCACTGTTTGTTTTTTCTAAATTATGTTAAAATTGAAGAAACAAACAGCATTTTGCATTAAAATGTGCAGAAGTGTGTTTCTGTCACAGATGAATACCTATTTACAAACGTTTGGCTTTTTCAGTGTACACAGACAGATGTTAATCCTATATATAAAAAGGCTTCTTAATAGTAAAACACTATTGACATTACATTACTTTAGTCCTAGACTGTTCTGGATGCCCACTCAAATTATATTTAATTTGCTTTGATTTGTGCAGAATGTTGATACTGGCATGTGTTGTTCATTGTGCAGGCTCAGTGTGAGATGGAGAAAAGAAACTTATGTGCATGTGGTCCTCGTGTCTCTTGCCCCCCGACAGGTAAACTTCTAAGTTTCTTCATAAACACAAGGAGATGGTACGCACTAAAAATGTGAACTAAGAATGAACGGACTGGACTTATGCTTTCATAATGTTTTTTTTCTCCTATAAGGATGTGATAAGAATTTGGAGCACCGGCTTCGGCAAGCTGAAGAACTGTTGAAGTTATTGAGGGCCAACTTCACCGAGCAGATGCATCTCATGAAATTTAAGTTGGATAGCGCCCAAAAGGACCGGATCAAGTACCAGCTGGAGGGGATTGAACTGCGGCGGGAGAAAGCCTTGGTGGAGGAGCGGCTGGAGAAGTATGAGCAGACGTGTAAGCGGGATTTCATTCAGTCCCTAGAGGGAATTCCCAACGTCACTAAGGAATTTCTCAAAAGAGTTGATGACTTGTTCTCAAAGCACATTTCTTTCCAGCTAACGTGCGATAAACAAAGCATTCAGCTTGAGAACATCCGTGCAAACTGCAGCAGCCTTTCGACAGAGGTGGAGAACAAGCTGCAGGCGTATCTGGACAGAGTGGGCAGTCAGGTCACAAAGACGGTCGGGGAAAACGCCCGGTGCACGACAGAAAACAAGCGTCTGAACGAAGACGTGACCTGGTGCTATCAAAACCGCACTGGCATCATCCAGGAGAACAAGAGGGTTCTCCAGCAAACCCAGCAAAACTATGACAAAGAGGTCGAGCGGCTCCTGCTGGACGTCAACAAAGAAACTGGAAACAAGAACCTCCTAGAACATCTACTGTCTGTTAAAGACATTGAGATCAGAATGCTCACTGACAATGTCAAGGACCTCAATACTTCACTGACCATTTGTAAGGTGGGGAAAAACGTGTATTTGTCTTATTATGGTATTATTCAGATTTTGTTTTCAGTAAAAGGGCAGTATCATATTATCTCCTTCATATCAAAATCTCATTGTTCTCGACAATCTGTGTGAGAAGTTAACCAAGAGAAGTGTTTAAAAATCACTTAGTTAACCATCATTTAAAAATATTCTGATGTCCACTTGTAATGTTTTTTTTCGCAAGCTTTCATATTCATTTCAAGTTTAATTTTTTTCCTCATAGCAGTTTGGACAACTTCCCGGTGGAGCACCCAACCCATTCATGACTGGGCAAAGTAAGTTTGGCCCAAGCAGAACAGGCCAGAGTACATTCCTTGATGGTAGATCAGGACAAAGCACATTTGGAGCAGGTAGCCTTGGGTCGACTGGAATGGGGTCTATGGGTTCAACATTTGGGACAGGGCTTGGGCTTAGTGCCCAGGGATCATCACTGTTTGGCAGAATGTCTGGGAGTTCAGCAGGATCAAGTGGATTGGGGTTAGGCAGTGCAGGAATAGGCATGCAAAAAAGTGATTCAGCTAGTGCACTGACTCCAGGTTCTAGTGGAACAGGCCTCAGTTTAACAGGACTGGGTCAGCCAGGTGCAGGTTGGCCAAGCATTGGCTCCACAGGGACAGGAGTTACTGGACTTGTTAGTACAGGATCGGGAACAGCAGGATTGGGTTCAAGCTTTGGATCAGGTGGAATAGGCTCAGGTAGGACAGGTTTGGGCAGTACAGGGTTTGTCGGTACAGGGTCTAGTGGTCCAGGATCCAGTGGATCAGCCTTGACAAGAACTGGGATAGGAGGAACAGGGTTAGGTTCTACTAGCTCTATCTCTGCTGGAGCATCCCCACTTGGAGGAAGAACAACAGGCGGAAGTGATCCGCTGACAGGTAAGACAAAACTGATTCAGTCTTACATAAGTGTGGGCTTTGAACTGTAGAAAATATATTTCAATCATTGATTCTACTTTTACTTATGCAACTTTTCTTCAACAGCACAAATAACCCAGCACTTGAAAGAGCTTCATCAGTATGCAAAAACAGACTGAAGAATGACCAGAGACCAGGCCAAAGACTGAACATGGAATATATGTATAACAGTGATGTAAATAATGACTTTAAGCAAAAAATGAGCAATATTTTGTAATATACCCATAATATACACTATTCCAAACATATAATTTAAAGTTTGGTCAGTTACACCAAATAAGATAAGTGAACATGACATTACGATGTTCTTGCTGTATTATGATGTTCTTATGATGTATTAGCTATGGAACATTTATTTTCGCATTTATGTGATGTTACTAATCATATCAATAACAATAAAACAACCAAATGAAATGTTTCTCAGTGTTGTGGAGTGCCTAATGGCCATGAAAGATATTTACATGGGGACAAGAGCTTTCAACTTACGTACATCAGTGCTATGTTGCAATAAATGGTGTTTGGTTCTTGACACACTTTAAGGGTCCATTCATAATCCAAATAGACGGTCCACCCCTGTGGCAAGTTTAAAATTGTCTCTGTCTGCCAACCTCTCCAGGGTTCAGAAGGGAAAGGATGAAGGACATACGGGTGTTTATAAAGAAAAACAATGACTCATCCATTCCCTGAGAGGCAGATGCATGCCACCAGTATAATTAATAAATAAGGTGTGGGGGAGCAGAGGTTGTTATCAATCCTCTTTCGAACAAGGGCCACCTTTCTTATAGACCCCAAAATAACTCTGGCCAAGCAAGAGCTATTGTCATTGTTTTGCGTCAGTGGGAAGTGTTATTTAAAACAAAACCCTCTCCAACCAAAGCATTCCACTTAGAGCCAAGGCTGAGCTATCATTCAGACACATTGCCAGGAAGACTATATAAGATTAGATAAGATGGTTGAAGATGTTCACACTGAGACTTTTGCTCTAATAAATTAACTCCAGGAACAATGAAGCAGTCAAACAGTGAAAGAAAAAGAAACACTCTCACAGTTGACTTTGTCCATTTAGGATATACCCTCTGAGAAGATGCATTGTCTTCATGAAAAGGAAGAAGGCCCTTGTCACACGTCTAGAGAGACAGACTGGCACTAATAAGTAACATTTGTGCACATGTGCAGAATGTAAAACAATTAAGATCTTTTCCCATGCAGACTTGCTTCCTGTCACAAGGAATGCCAAAAACATTGAAATGAAAAAAAAGCTTTGGATCAGGCAGAGCAGAAACTAGGCGCCAATTAGTAAATAGTGGCATCACAAAATGGAGCCCAGTGTTCTGCTTAAAGGAAATCCTTTGTTTGGCACAAGTGACTTCCACTTAAGGCTGTTGTAACTCCTCCTTGCTGCGTGAGGAGCGCTCACGTTAGCAGTTCTGACATCTCAACAATGGGTGCATAAATTCTTGACAGCTGTTTCTCCATGTTTATGCACTATTGTCGTAAATAAGTTGCTATTGTCTTGATGTTCTCATGAGTTTCAGAATAAAGGATGTACAGATGCGAGTAGTTTCATCATTTATTTAGATGTTTCTCTGTTTTTATATCAGTGACAGGTCTATATTTACATTTTAAACATTTGACCTTGGAGCATATTTTTAGTTGCAATTAATGTGGACAGTAAACTTCAAATGTGTACTTTTAATTTACATTTAATTAAATATTGATTAAATTTACTCCGGTTTTCCCTAACCCTAATCTGAACCTAACTCCACAATTTAAGAATAACCCTAATCCTGTTTATAATCCTTACAATCCACTGCTGGAAATCAGTACGGTTCACCAGATAGTTTGTCAAACAATTTCAACCTTTGCAGATTTTCTATAGGGGGCTGCACTGCATGATGAAGGAAAGATTTGTACAGTTTGTACAGTTTTTCTGTACAAACAAAGATTAGCAGGAATTTATCACATGAACTGAGAACAAACTTCTAAATGTAGTTGGACCTTCGGGTACATTCAGCTGAAAACATTCCATATATATTCTCCACCCTTGAAGAGGAAAGGATTGGTGCTTTTTGTTACTACCTCCTTCCGAGTCTAATTGGTTATGAAACTCAGACCCCTGCTGTCTCCCTGTGGATAAAGTTTTCTATCCACCAAAAACTAATTGCATTTCCTATTTTCTTGGCCCTCTTAGGAACCTGTGGTAAAGACATTAGAGGCCAAAACAGTTCTCTTGTTTAGTTCTATAAATAAAGGGGGAGGCGGATTGCCACACAAAGGTTCACAAATTCCAGTCTTTAGGCAAACAGCCTTCCCTTTATTTACCTTTTGATATGTGGATTATGTAATCACGAATGAACATAGTCAAACAGCAAGAGTAACTGAATGGGTAAATATTTTGTAATAAGTGCAGTTAAAAACACAAAAAATAATAAGTGTAAAAATACAGTAAAAGAATAAATGTAAAAATACAGTACAAGCATTCTTTTAACAAGAATGTAATATTATAGATTTATGTATAGCTAGATGTATCTTAGTGTATCTTTTTTGTTATCCAAAATGAACAATGTCATTTTAATCATTTTATCACAGCAAATCTTGTACCTCTTGTTGTGTTAAGCATTGTTTAGAGGTTCCTAAATGGTTCCTGACATGAACAGATTAGATAAACAACAATAAAACCAAACACAAACCGGCACAAAAGGAAATCACGATTTTGAATAAATATTTAAAATCAGGAAAAATATTCATATATAAATATTTAAGATCAGGAAAGAATAACTGTAAATAAATATTTAAGGAGAGAAAAGCGTCTTAAAAATCACTAAATAGTAACCTTAAGACAAAAAACAGACGTAAAAACATACACAAAACGTGATACTGGAAGGCTGCAAAACACTGCATGGCCTCTCAGTGACTGGTGTTTCATGCTGATGGCAGGAACTGGGTGGGAAAATACACAGGATTTCAAACATCCATCATGTGGGGTTAACATTGCACACAAGTGATACAACAGTGTAATGAAAGTTATGAAAAGTGATAATCAGTATATAAAAAATCAGTTTCTGTACTAAAATCAGTTGTAATTTCTTGTGGAGTTTTTTAATTAACATAAAAATTTGAACCAATTTGAACACATTTTCTCCGATTTTTTTTGAATAATCAGATTTTATTCATAGACACTTCATTTTGTCACCTTCAGGCCACCATTATTTCCACAGTGTTAGACTACCTAGGATATGCAAAAATTATGTGGAAGAAAATATTTATTGTTAGTAAATCCATTTAGAGTGGTAGAGTGTTAACAGCAAAGCCAGCAGAGCCCTTAAGAATAATAAAACACATTTCCCTGGACCAGAGACGGACAAAGTACCTAACTTCATTACTTAAGTGAAAGTACAGATACCACTAGTCAAATGTTACTCCAATACAAGTGAAAGTCATATTCAAATTTCACTTAAGTTAAAGTACTGAAGTAATTGCTTCCAAAAATACTTAAAAGTACATATTTCACTGCTTTGTTGAATTATTGCCGCCACACTTACAAAACCTAATGCATCTAACTGGCTTGTGGTAGCATAAGGAATAAGGTAGAATGTTACAGAATGAAACACAACCCGAACTGATAAAACAAGTCTGTTTTTATTAATTGTACCCTACACTAAAGGTATGTGTATGCACTATATATTTGAACAAATATGACAACTGAACCGCTGTAAATGCAGCTGGAATGGACAAAAAAAGAACACATTTAACCAAATTTTCATCACAGGTCCATAACAGTGGCTATAAAACAGTACCACTTTAAGCAGACACATATGCAAAGCAGCTGACTTCGACATTAAAACAAACATTTTCCAATACTCTCCACCTCACACTACTGGTGATTTCTGATAGGCTGTCATCTGCTAAAAAAACAATCACGTTTTAGAAAAGACAGTAACACCCACTTTCAGAACTGAAGGTAACAAGTAACGAGAACCTTGACAGAAATGTAGTGAAGAGAAAAGTACGGTTTTGTCTTTCAAATGCAGTAAAGTGAAAGTTATGTTTCCAATAAAAAGACTACTCACGTGAAGTACAGATACTCAAAAACTGTACTTAAGTACAGTACTCAAGTAAATGTACTTAGTTACTGCCCACCTCTGCCCTGGACATAAGGTAGGAAGTCCTCTGCAGACAGTAACTGCCCATGAGAAATTGATTCATAGAAATGACAGCTGTAAAGTTTATGGTCACTTTGACCAAATGCTCCACTTATTTTAAGAAAAGTACAGTAAATACCGAAGGACCACTTCAAGTTCTCATTTTATGTCTAAGACTAAAAATACATTAAATTCATATTTTCTATGTTCTGTCTACACACAATAGTCCACAATAACAAAGCAAAAACAGCTGTTTCCAGTGTTCAGCTAATTTATTAAGAATAAAAAAATGCAAGTATGCCATTTTCATAAGCATTCAGATCTTAGTGCTTAGTTTTCCTGAAGCCATTCCTTTGTTTTCTCTGTGGTATGCTTTGGGTCGTTGTCCTGTTGGAATGTAAACCTTCACCCCACTGGAACCTCCCTAAGAATAAAACAAATCCTCCACTTACTGCTGTATTCTTCATGCATCAGTCTGAATGTCCTTAAATTGCTGTGTGGTAAACTCACAGCAGGCAATCATGTGACCATACAGGCCTGACTGGTGGAGTGCTGGAGTGATATATGTCTTTCTGTACGGCTCTGCACAACGGATCTCTGGATCAATTCTTTGGACCTCATGGCTTGATATTCAATGTGACATACTTCATCAGCTGTGGGACCTTATATAGACAGGTGTGTGCCTTTCTTAATTATGCCTAATTCATTCAATTTGGCACAGGTGGAGTCCAATCAAGAAGCTTGTCAAGATCCACTGAAAGGAGAATTCACCAGAGCATAAAGAATGTTTTTTTTTTTTCTCAATAAATTAACACTGTTAAATTAACACTGTAAACACCTGTTTTTGCTTAGTTGTACTGGAGTAATGTGTGTGCGAGTCTTGAACACAACAAAATGAGAATTTGGAGTGAAAATAATGTACAGACACTGGAAGCTGGACTTTAGCTTCCAAAACCCCATCAAGGATACAGGCAATATTTACATCCACCACTCTGCACCTAAAATCCAGTGAGTCTGTCTTAAACCAAGGTACAATATTGATTTAATTAAAAGCGAATATCTTGGCTGAATATCTTGGCTGGGTCTGAATCGGGTTTAGTACCACACTGAAACCTGACTCATTCAGCCTGCTTTATTCATTATATCTTACAAATCACCTAGATTTTCCACTTTTATACCTAAACAGGTGAAGGAATTCAGCTCCTCTGCTGTGTTTTTTATTTATAAGTGCAATTGGCTTTACATGTAAATGTGTCATAAAAGTAATAGCTTAATATGACAATACTTTTTTCAATTTTTAAATGCCAATAAACATTTGTTGTTTAGATTTTAATCCCATCTGATCTGAAATAAACATTTCAAACAGTGATGCACCAAAACCTGATAACCACAGTGATAAGCTCAAATGTATTCACTACTGGGTATATCAAAATGAAGAATGAATCTCTTTAGCTCTTGGGAGTATCGACACCTGGCCTCTGAAAAGGTTTTTCATTCATTAAAAAAAAATTAAAACCCAACATGTTTACAGATGTAATGTTTATGTGAAATTATAAACATAAAAATATTATATACATTACAACATACATTAAAACAACATTCTGCCAAAGCACATGTATTACTACACAACAGGTACACTACTCGACAGAGCAGATCTTTGGAACATTCAATATTTCTTTCTTGGTATGTTCACAGTGCATTTATTTCAAGCACCCCTCTGTCATTGTACTCAATATATTCTAATGTGTCTATTTCCTACACACAAAAAATAAACCTCTAAGAACACCTAATAGTTATTGGTTAGCATGCTTACTGCAAAAGAACGGGTTTAAATGCAGAGGACGAATTTCACACTGCGTGCTGTGCTGTGTTCATGTATGACAAATGGTCACTTAACACTTACACAATAAAGACCATACAGATGTGGTCAGGTGTCCACATACTTTTGGTCATACAGTGACTTGCAACAGTATTTAACCCCCTTAAAAGTCATCAGATTTGTATTACAACTGACAATTAAAAAGACTATTCCAGCTAGCAGTTCTTATTGCAAACCAATATGCTGCTTGCCTAACTCCACCTTAAATTTTGGCCAAAAAGCAACATTTCTGTCTCATCTGACCACAATATGTTATCACACATTTTAGGTGGGTCATTCTAATGCTTCCTTGCGTACTCCAGCCAAAGACCACAAGCGTTGGATGGAGCTGTGTAAAGCACTCTGCCATTAGACTGAATCAGAAGAAATGTGTTTTCTGGAGTAGTGAATCATGCTTCACTATTTGGTGCTCTCATGAATTAAACTGTGTTTGGTGATTGCCAAGACAACACTACATAATGGAATGCACTGTTACCTGCACAGAGCCCAAACAACTCTATGTTATGCCCATGGTTTTGTTCTGCGATGTCCAATAAGCTCAAATATGAGTGAAGGCCAGGTGTCCACATACCTTTGACCTTTGTAGCCAAATCCTATGCCGTCAAGTGAAATTTTCTTAGAATAGTCGTTGGTCTTCATTTCTATATCTTTACTTCTGAAACTGGGTCTTTTATCCAGAAAAGGCAAGCATTGTTAATGATTCAAAGGTAGAAGCCAACCGCTCCCTTATTAAAGCAATGTTATACATTTGTTGTTCCAAAGCATACGGGATGAATAGTTATGCAAGCAGTATATTTCATTTAATAATTTTATTACAAAATATTTCATAACACCAGTATATAACATAAAACCACAGTCACTGGGGTTGAACACTTTTGTGAGGCACTGTTTGCATTATTAAATATTACCATTACAGGTTCCTGTTTTTGTGTGTTCACTTCAAGTGAAATCATATATTCCCTTGACATGAGAGTGTACATAGATGTTTGTGCATGAGGAAAAAAACATTCACGATAGCGGTAAACATGCTACCTTTTCATTAACATGATTAGCTAGTTGGCATAAAGGTAATTCTCAGGTTCATATCCTCTGAAATGCTGGAGTGCACTGGAGAGCAGGCAAAGGCTCATGAGCTCAATGAGGTAACTAGATGGAAGAAAACAAGTTCTTAGTGGTAGCATACGTTGGTCTTTTATAAACATTCTACTTGCCTGTCAGAGAGTGTCATCTACTTTTCTCCAATAGGAGTGATGCAAAGTACACAAGCAAATGTGTATGTTTGTGACCTGACCCCAATCCAAAGAAAACTCAGAGGCTCATCCAAGGTGCAGGTCTTTGTCTTAGACTGGTGTCAGAGGCCTGGCGCAGGGATGTGTCTTCCTCATGAGCCTCGGTTTTAACTACTGTCTGAGGCTCAGGCTCTTTCTCTTTCGAACTGGATTCAATTGTGTGTGGACCCTCAATGAGCTCAAGACCATTATCTGTAGATGACTCAAGAGCTGGTGCAGGAAGAGGATTCATCAGTTAGAAAACCACACAGAATCAAGTAACAATTGTTTTTGCATAATAAGGACTGGTAATACAGATTACTTTCTTTTTCAGCCTAATAAGTAATAAGATAGTTTTCTGATGACAATATTTAATTTTATTCTTATTTACATATAAATGATTTCTACGGTAAAAACTGGTAAATGCAGACAGCAAAGTATCGTTACATATTAGTCTTACATAAAATGTATGATGTAAGAGAAAAAAACCCAAATTTTTTTAAATGTTACAATAATGTAGGAGTTAGCCCTTTAAGTGTCTACTGACTTAAGACTGTGTTCCTTCAAAACAAAACAGGTGTTAACAGGAGCCTTTGCCTGCTCTCCTTTGGTCTATCATGCTTATTTGCTATAACAACTGTTTCAGCATCACATACAGATTTAGTTAAAAATAAGTCTATTGAACTTACACTTATTTGTAAGCATTGAAACTCAAAAGCAACACTGGATGTAATTTCAAAATGTAAATATTCATACATCTGTCCTTTAGTTCATAAGCTTTATTTTCTTACCGTTCTCACTGTCCTGACTGTGTTCAGCCACTAAACCAATCACAGGGATGGTATCTAGCTCACCTACAAAAAGAAAAGTACCACATACAAAATACTGCTGAGACATTTTTTGTACATTGTTTCAGTTCATACATACATATTCTCACCAACTCACGTTTGTTTCTTGTGGTTTGTTCGGACTCTGGAAGCTGGTCTCCAGTTGCATTTCTTTCCCTCTCGTACCTCATAACTGCAGATATTATAAGAGGAAAGGACATTTATGAGATTTAATTAAGGTATAACAATAGTGAATTGCATTTCACAATATTTAATAAATGGCATTACACACAGGGCATTAGGGAACTTTGCCACATGCATCTATGAAAGCTGTTCAGAGGACTTCTGTTAACACTGGACTGGCTAAGCTAGCACATTGTTCTTACTGGGTGTGCTGGCAGAAGTGTGCATGCGTTTCCGGGCTTCCTCTCTCCTCTGCTGAAGACGAGTTGTGTCTCCCATCATCACCTAAATGCAAACGTACCAAACTATTACATTTTATTAAGATAACATCAAAATTAATCCAGAAATTAAAAAGTGAAAAGTTAAAATAATTTGAGATCACAGTGTAACTCTACAAGGAGCGGCAGTCCTACCTGAATTCTGACCTGCTGTGGGGGCCATAGTCCACCCCAGATAAATTGCAAGTAACCAAAGAGCAGGGTGACACTGAGGAAGGTGAAGTTACTGGCCACTCCTATGACTGCTGATGTTAAAGGAAAATTATACAAGAGGTATCTGTGAAGAAAGGAAACCATATTGAAAGCTCAGAATGGTCTTAGTACTATAAGCATCAAGCACCAGTTCTACACAGGGTGTATATGAGTATTTTAGGGTTTGTATCAACTTAATCAGCTTTGGTCAGGATATGCTATAGTCGGAGGTGGGCAGTAACAAAGTACATTTACTTGAGTACTGTACTTAAGTACAGTTTTTGAGTATCTGTACTTTACTTGAGTAGTTTT